>JAHUYU010002562.1:0-20050 GCA_030439765.1 Tripidium arundinaceum | reverse complement strand
AAGATTAAAAGTGCACTCCCAATCACTTAGAAAGTACACCATGATGCTAACTTGACCACTTTTTTCCCGAGTTCATGCACACATACATGATGCTATTGACCATTTCTTTTCTGTATCATGTACTAAAAGAAAACTGAAGAAACATAATTGCTTTTGTTTCATGATTACAGTAACATTTTTATCCTCTAGCCAACTGACACTGATAGTAAACGTAGTCTATTAAACTTAACATTCTTCTAGAGGTTGTACCGTTGTAGTCTAAACTCGGTGTACACAGCTCTGTTTTTGCTTTTAAAAAATGTCTTGTGGAATTCTTGCCAGCAGCATTAGCGCCAAAAGTAGGATTCTCGAAGAGAGGAAGTAACAGAAGTATTGAGGTTCCCTTGTACCTTTGGCTTGCAGAGGTGAAGAATCGAAGCCCTCCGCTCCGGACATGGCGTCTTCTGACTCACGGGGGCTCCGCCGCAGAGCCGCCGGCCACGGCGCTGGCCGCTGGACAGGGTGCTGCTGTGGGCGCCGCCTTGGGCCGGACAATCTCACTGGCGAAACCAAAACATGGCAGTTTGGATGGGCCGAATTCCGACCCAATTGATACTTCATCTTTTTCTTTCACTAATTATAAGATGTTTTGGCTTTTCTAGATAGGAAGTAACAATATGGTAAATATAAAAAAACATCATGCGCCTTTGAACCATATACCCTTCCCTAAGAAACAAAAGATTTTGACCAATAAATTATTGATGGAATTCTAATTAGGAACAAAACTTGCCACATAGAACATGCCTCGGTCGATGGTCCAACTAATAAAACCATTATTCGATGTCTTAAGTAGCTTGTTGTCTAGTCCACTCGAAATAAATATGACTGTGACTGTACTCATGCATTAGTGCAATCCCCAATGACAATGAGGGTCGTCACGTGGAAAATGGAAAGATATCTCCATCATAGTCATCAACTAGTAGAGCATTTCTGGATGCGCTGGCAACTAACCACTTGCTGACTTGGATAAGATATTAGAATTACATATTTTTATGTGTTTTCAAAGAAAGCCACAGAACTTAGTTTTTAATTCTAGAAACGCATGGATAGTATAATAGTTAAAGTTATAATGTATTTACGAGCATTTGTTCGTACTTTGCCATAGGAAAAAACCTCAAGGTTGCATTTAAAATTGATACATATTTGATAGGACATTGTCAATATTAACACAGATTATGGATGTCATAATCATCTTTAAAATAACGCATATAGAATATTAACTAATAATTTGTAGCTCTTAAATTTCATTGGGAAATATATAAACAGATAAAGAACATTCTCTGTCCCGTTTCTTATAAATATTTATTAGTTTTTTTTCTCTCGTCGCAATGCACGTATATATTTGCTAAATTGCTAGTAATATTTTTATTATTTGATAACCAGCTATTCACCAAATATGGACAAAAAAATTCTTTTGGATCGACTAGGGAAAAGAAACTGGTACCGTACAAGGTGAAGGAACAGTCTCATTTATTTCAATCTAAATTACAGTTCTGGTCTAAAGAATGAATTTAAAAAGGATTACTATGTAGAATTCACTTTAAATTTGTGTTTCTGTAGAAAAAGGGTCTAACTTTGCATTACGCAAAGCTGTTATATTATTTATTCAAGTATTTTCTGTTTTCTGGCGAGATAATATCATTTATTAAAAGTGTCATTTTTTGGGTATTTTTGGGAACTCCTTTTGATTTTAGTAGACATTTCCAACTCTCTGAACATATACAAACTTCTTGTGGTTTATCAAAGTTTATTCTCAATATAAAAATAATAATTTCCTAGCAAAGTAATACCTTGGCATAAGCGCACTTTCTTAAATTTGGTTTGGGAGAGGCCTGTCTTTAGTATAAAAAGGAGAATAGTGCTGAGGTACTCATATTTCTATCTCGTGCTCATCCGTCCTCTGTCCTCAGTTTACTTCTCAATTGCCAAGAAAAACAAAACAAAACAAAACTTGAGACTACGCTTTTGCTAATATTTTTTTCATTTATAAATGGTTAGTATAATCAATCTATCTAGACATCGGTAACACGAAAAATTTCGAAACTCATTCCATGAAAGGAAAAATAATTCAAAAAAAAACTTTTCGTTTAGTCTAAAATTCGGATAAGAGAGGAAGGAGAAATTGTTCATAGGGGTTAGGGGAACCTGTCAAATCAAACATTACACACGTGCTGGTACGGCACCGACAAGAACAGGGTGAATGGACCTTGTCAGTGACTGAAGGGCGGAGCAGTGCCAGTGCCGAGGGTACTGGCCGGCACCACTCGCCACTCGCCCCCCCCTCCCTCCCCCCGAAAGCCGGCACGGCACGGCCCCGCCTTTCCTTCCCTTCCTCCAACCTGTTCCGATCCGCCCCGAGCCGGCCGGCCATGGCGATTAGGGCTGGCCGCTCGGCCCTCCACCTCCTCGCCCTCGCCTTCCTCATCCTCGCCGCCTCCCCCTGTCTCCAAGGTAATGCCGCTCGCGACCCGGCTCCATCTCCCCTTCTCTCCCTTCCTCGTCCCCTCCCGCCGCGCGTCCGGGGATTCTGTCGGTCCGCGCGATTCTCGAGAATGCCACGGCGGCGGCGCTAGATCTGTGTGATTTTCCCCGTTCACAGCCGGGGAACGGCGCCGATCGTGCGGTGTTGGGCTGTACCGGAGCGGATTGGGATGTTGGGGGAGAGTTTGTGTTGATTACTTGGTTTGATGATAAGGTCGGACGGATGTTGGGAGTGGGTTATAGATGCGACGGCATGTAATCCGTGGGTTCGTATGTCGAGAAGCAATGAATCATCAACTTGAGAGATTAGCAGTTACTGAAATGATCCCAGTTACATGATGTTTTGTGGTTAGTGTTGAGCTATTGATACATTTTTTAGACAGGTTTGTGTTGTACATAGGTGCAACAAATCCTCACTGTATTTTTTAGAGCTGTAGAATTCAGGAATGATGGTATTTATAAATGGCTCAAATACTATCAGAAAATATGGATTTCATTGCTAATGCTTCTGGGTAACTTTCGCTGTTGTTAGTATAACTTTCCTGTTGCGAACCCTATTGTTGATAGCTTTTCAGTTTTCTGTGATGCAATGTGGGTGGGCCAGATGGTCTTCTGCACTTCAGGCCATAGTCATGTATATCTAAGGATAAATATTTTTCCCTGTCTGATCCTGTGTGTGGCTTATCCTTTTCCTCTAGTTTCCATGCTGGTAAAACCTCTATAGTTAATGGTTATAAGAGTTTCATTCTTTGTTTCTATCTTTGAGTACAAGATGTCAAGCATCTGAGTTGTTAACTGATCAACGCAGGTGCACCATACCCCATGCCTACAGTTAGGGCAAATAAATGCTTCCATGCAGCCTAGTATAAGGTGTAGTAGACTTCGGTTTAGGATAATGCGACCTGGATTATTAGGGATCAGGGTTGTGAGTTCTGATAATACCAACTTAGAACTTGGAGCGAAATCTGTTGCATAGATTACACATTCTATTCCTTCAAAGCAATTGCATCACATTTCTTCTAGTTTTAGGTTTTTTGTTTGCTTATGTTGCCTGGACTGGCTCAGCAACCGAGTCCACCTGTCGTTTCTGCGAAGCACACGTGGTTACAGACAACCGGGGGGTTGGGGGTTAGGTTTTTTGTTTTCATTGGAAAATTTGAATTATATGTCATATTGGAATGATATCCTTACCCATTTAGAACATAGCATCCTTCACCAAACTACTCAATTCGTGTCCTAAACTTTTGCTCTCTTTCAAATTGGCTGTAACAGCAATGCGATCCTGTTCTCTTGTAGCCCTGTGTTACAGTTTGCTCTTATCTTCATAGGAACCATTATTTCTGCTGGAACCATTTTGTTGTTTGATAGATATTTTGTCTTCCTCTACATGCTTTTAGACATTTTTCATGATTGTAGAATATATTTTGTGGGGTCGCGCTAATGCCATTGTTTCTGCTTTGTGCAGCTCGAGTGGACCATCGTAAACAGGTTAGTAAAATATTATCCTGCCTTGTTTATTTCTTCTGTGTAAAAAAAATGTGTCATTATAGTGGCAGCCTTCTGTGATGTTAGATATCTCACTGGAGTGGGCAACCCAACTTTGAACTGCAGAATGTCTCCTTGAGTCGAAAGGGTGGGTAATTGAGTATTAATACCATATATTTCTTATATGTGAGTGCATCACACACACTTGACTTGGGAACTTTAATTGTTAATGATGTAGATAGCCCTCATCTCCTGGGCAGATCACAGGGAATAACACACAGGGTAATCCCCCCCCCCCCCCCCCCCCCCTCCTTCCCTCAAGTACTTATCCTAGTAAACTGCAGTATATATGTAGGGATGAAACTGCGCTTGTTTGATTCCCAAAGTGGTTAACATTCTGCCTATGTTATTTTTTTCCATGGCTTACAGCTATTCTAAAACGTAATGTTGTTCCACCTTATCCTGACCATTTTGATATTTCCTAATTGTAGAAATTAAGGGGGAAAATTTCTGTAAGGAAGAAAATGGAAGTAGTGCAGCAGGATGATGAAGCGTTAGTTAAACTTGAGAATGCAGGTATTGAACGCTCAAAAGCTGTTGATTCTGCTGTGCTGGGAAAATACAGCATCTGGAGACGTGAAAATGAAAATGAGAAGGCAGATTCAAGGGTTCGTCTGATGCGAGATCAAATGATCATGGCCAGAATATATTCTGTTCTTGCCAAATCGAGGGACAAGCTTGATCTCTATCAGGAGCTGCTTGCAAGGCTCAAGGAAAGCCAGCGCTCCCTTGGGGAAGCTACTGCTGATGCCGAACTTCCCAAGAGGTGGTGCCTGCTTGAACTGTTTTTGGGCCTAATTTTCAGTGATACTGTTTTCTCTTTCTCTACTGATTCATCTCTTCTCTAATTTGCAGTGCTTCGGATAGAATCAAAGCAATGGGCCAAGTTTTATCAAAAGCAAGGGATCTATTGTACGATTGCAAGGGAATTACCCTGCGTTTGAGAGCAATGCTTCAGTCAGCAGATGAGCAGGTCCGGAGCTTGAAGAAGCAGAGCACCTTCCTTAGCCAGCTGGCAGCTAAGACAATCCCAAATGGCATCCATTGTCTTTCCATGCGCTTAACGATTGATTATTACCTTCTCTCTCCAGAGAAAAGAAAGTTCCCCAATAGTGAGAACTTGGAAAATCCTGACCTTTACCATTATGCTCTTTTCTCGGACAATGTTTTGGCAGCATCAGTTGTGGTCAACTCAACCATCATGAATGCGAAGGTTAGTGTAATACCATCTTCAAGCTGGAAGTGTAATCTTCATTGTCTATACCATTGAATGACCAATTATATAGCACTCTTGATTTTCTTGCTATAAATTTGCAGGAGCCTGAAAAACATGTATTTCATCTTGTTACTGACAAACTGAACTTTGGGGCCATGAACATGTGGTTTTTGCTGAATCCACCTGGGGATGCAACAATCCATGTGGAAAATGTTGATGACTTCAAATGGTTAAACTCTTCTTACTGCCCTGTTCTGAAGCAGCTTGAGTCTGCAGCCATGAAAGAATACTATTTCAAGGCCGATCGTCCGAAAACACTCTCTGCTGGCTCTTCTAATCTGAAGTATCGAAACCCAAAATATTTGTCCATGCTCAACCATCTAAGATTTTACCTCCCACAAGTCTATCCCAAGCTGAATAAAATTCTTTTCCTGGATGATGATATAGTTGTCCAGAGGGACCTAACTGGACTCTGGGAGGTTGATCTTAATGGAAATGTAAATGGAGCGGTGGAAACATGTGGAGAGAGTTTTCACCGATTTGACAAGTACCTCAATTTCTCAAACCCAAATATTTCTCAGAATTTTGATCCTAATGCATGTGGTTGGGCTTATGGAATGAATATGTTTGATCTGGAAGAATGGAAGAAGAAAGACATTACTGGAATTTACCACAAATGGCAGAACATGGTGAGTTGGAAATAAGATTTTACATTACTTGCATCCTGATACCTGCTTTTCTTTAGAATATTGCATTTTGTGTTCGCACACAACCATCTGATATGTACATCTTAGGCAGTGCATTCGACAGGCTCTTGACTCTTTGTAATGATCAAACATCAGTTAATTAACTAATTAAGAGAGTTGTGATAACTGAAAATTGGTATTATGAAAATTAATTAAGGACTCCAATGAATCATACTAAAAATAATTATTTAGCATTTGCTTCATCTATACTGTATACGGTATAGTCATATATGCATAAAAACGAACAAAATAACGATATTTGAAAAGTCTGAAGCACCAGAATACATATCAGATGGTTGTGTGCGAACACAAAATGCAATATTCTAAAGAAAAGCAGGTATCAGGATGCAAGTAATGTAAAATCTTATTTCCAACTCACCATGTTCTGCCATTTGTGGTAAATTCCAGTAATGTCTTTCTTCTTCCATTCTTCCAGATCAAACATATTCATTCCATAAGCCCAACCACATGCATTAGGATCAAAATTCTGAGAAATATTTGGGTTTGAGAAATTGAGGTACTTGTCAAATCGGTGAAAACTCTCTCCACATGTTTCCACCGCTCCATTTACATTTCCATTAAGATCAACCTCCCAGAGTCCAGTTAGGTCCCTCTGGACAACTATATCATCATCCAGGAAAAGAATTTTATTCAGCTTGGGATAGACTTGTGGGAGGTAAAATCTTAGATGGTTGAGCATGGACAAATATTTTGGGTTTCGATACTTCAGATTAGAAGAGCCAGCAGAGAGTGTTTTCGGACGATCGGCCTTGAAATAGTATTCTTTCATGGCTGCAGACTCAAGCTGCTTCAGAACAGGGCAGTAAGAAGAGTTTAACCATTTGAAGTCATCAACATTTTCCACATGGATTGTTGCATCCCCAGGTGGATTCAGCAAAAACCACATGTTCATGGCCCCAAAGTTCAGTTTGTCAGTAACAAGATGAAATACATGTTTTTCAGGCTCCTGCAAATTTATAGCAAGAAAATCAAGAGTGCTATATAATTGGTCATTCAATGGTATAGACAATGAAGATTACACTTCCAGCTTGAAGATGGTATTACACTAACCTTCGCATTCATGATGGTTGAGTTGACCACAACTGATGCTGCCAAAACATTGTCCGAGAAAAGAGCATAATGGTAAAGGTCAGGATTTTCCAAGTTCTCACTATTGGGGAACTTTCTTTTCTCTGGAGAGAGAAGGTAATAATCAATCGTTAAGCGCATGGAAAGACAATGGATGCCATTTGGGATTGTCTTAGCTGCCAGCTGGCTAAGGAAGGTGCTCTGCTTCTTCAAGCTCCGGACCTGCTCATCTGCTGACTGAAGCATTGCTCTCAAACGCAGGGTAATTCCCTTGCAATCGTACAATAGATCCCTTGCTTTTGATAAAACTTGGCCCATTGCTTTGATTCTATCCGAAGCACTGCAAATTAGAGAAGAGATGAATCAGTAGAGAAAGAGAAAACAGTATCACTGAAAATTAGGCCCAAAAACAGTTCAAGCAGGCACCACCTCTTGGGAAGTTCGGCATCAGCAGTAGCTTCCCCAAGGGAGCGCTGGCTTTCCTTGAGCCTTGCAAGCAGCTCCTGATAGAGATCAAGCTTGTCCCTCGATTTGGCAAGAACAGAATATATTCTGGCCATGATCATTTGATCTCGCATCAGACGAACCCTTGAATCTGCCTTCTCATTTTCATTTTCACGTCTCCAGATGCTGTATTTTCCCAGCACAGCAGAATCAACAGCTTTTGAGCGTTCAATACCTGCATTCTCAAGTTTAACTAACGCTTCATCATCCTGCTGCACTACTTCCATTTTCTTCCTTACAGAAATTTTCCCCCTTAATTTCTACAATTAGGAAATATCAAAATGGTCAGGATAAGGTGGAACAACATTACGTTTTAGAATAGCTGTAAGCCATGGAAAAAAATAACATAGGCAGAATGTTAACCACTTTGGGAATCAAACAAGCGCAGTTTCATCCCTACATATATACTGCAGTTTACTAGGATAAGTACTTGAGGGAAGGAGGGGGGGGGGGGGGGGGGATTACCCTGTGTGTTATTCCCTGTGATCTGCCCAGGAGATGAGGGCTATCTACATCATTAACAATTAAAGTTCCCAAGTCAAGTGTGTGTGATGCACTCACATATAAGAAATATATGGTATTAATACTCAATTACCCACCCTTTCGACTCAAGGAGACATTCTGCAGTTCAAAGTTGGGTTGCCCACTCCAGTGAGATATCTAACATCACAGAAGGCTGCCACTATAATGACACATTTTTTTTACACAGAAGAAATAAACAAGGCAGGATAATATTTTACTAACCTGTTTACGATGGTCCACTCGAGCTGCACAAAGCAGAAACAATGGCATTAGCGCGACCCCACAAAATATATTCTACAATCATGAAAAATGTCTAAAAGCATGTAGAGGAAGACAAAATATCTATCAAACAACAAAATGGTTCCAGCAGAAATAATGGTTCCTATGAAGATAAGAGCAAACTGTAACACAGGGCTACAAGAGAACAGGATCGCATTGCTGTTACAGCCAATTTGAAAGAGAGCAAAAGTTTAGGACACGAATTGAGTAGTTTGGTGAAGGATGCTATGTTCTAAATGGGTAAGGATATCATTCCAATATGACATATAATTCAAATTTTCCAATGAAAACAAAAAACCTAACCCCCAACCCCCCGGTTGTCTGTAACCACGTGTGCTTCGCAGAAACGACAGGTGGACTCGGTTGCTGAGCCAGTCCAGGCAACATAAGCAAACAAAAAACCTAAAACTAGAAGAAATGTGATGCAATTGCTTTGAAGGAATAGAATGTGTAATCTATGCAACAGATTTCGCTCCAAGTTCTAAGTTGGTATTATCAGAACTCACAACCCTGATCCCTAATAATCCAGGTCGCATTATCCTAAACCGAAGTCTACTACACCTTATACTAGGCTGCATGGAAGCATTTATTTGCCCTAACTGTAGGCATGGGGTATGGTGCACCTGCGTTGATCAGTTAACAACTCAGATGCTTGACATCTTGTACTCAAAGATAGAAACAAAGAATGAAACTCTTATAACCATTAACTATAGAGGTTTTACCAGCATGGAAACTAGAGGAAAAGGATAAGCCACACACAGGATCAGACAGGGAAAAATATTTATCCTTAGATATACATGACTATGGCCTGAAGTGCAGAAGACCATCTGGCCCACCCACATTGCATCACAGAAAACTGAAAAGCTATCAACAATAGGGTTCGCAACAGGAAAGTTATACTAACAACAGCGAAAGTTACCCAGAAGCATTAGCAATGAAATCCATATTTTCTGATAGTATTTGAGCCATTTATAAATACCATCATTCCTGAATTCTACAGCTCTAAAAAATACAGTGAGGATTTGTTGCACCTATGTACAACACAAACCTGTCTAAAAAATGTATCAATAGCTCAACACTAACCACAAAACATCATGTAACTGGGATCATTTCAGTAACTGCTAATCTCTCAAGTTGATGATTCATTGCTTCTCGACATACGAACCCACGGATTACATGCCGTCGCATCTATAACCCACTCCCAACATCCGTCCGACCTTATCATCAAACCAAGTAATCAACACAAACTCTCCCCCAACATCCCAATCCGCTCCGGTACAGCCCAACACCGCACGATCGGCGCCGTTCCCCGGCTGTGAACGGGGAAAATCACACAGATCTAGCGCCGCCGCCGTGGCATTCTCGAGAATCGCGCGGACCGACAGAATCCCCGGACGCGCGGCGGGAGGGGACGAGGAAGGGAGAGAAGGGGAGATGGAGCCGGGTCGCGAGCGGCATTACCTTGGAGACAGGGGGAGGCGGCGAGGATGAGGAAGGCGAGGGCGAGGAGGTGGAGGGCCGAGCGGCCAGCCCTAATCGCCATGGCCGGCCGGCTCGGGGCGGATCGGAACAGGTTGGAGGAAGGGAAGGAAAGGCGGGGCCGTGCCGTGCCGGCTTTCGGGGGGAGGGAGGGGGGGGCGAGTGGCGAGTGGTGCCGGCCAGTACCCTCGGCACTGGCACTGCTCCGCCCTTCAGTCACTGACAAGGTCCATTCACCCTGTTCTTGTCGGTGCCGTACCAGCACGTGTGTAATGTTTGATTTGACAGGTTCCCCTAACCCCTATGAACAATTTCTCCTTCCTCTCTTATCCGAATTTTAGACTAAACGAAAAGTTTTTTTTTGAATTATTTTTCCTTTCATGGAATGAGTTTCGAAATTTTTCGTGTTACCGATGTCTAGATAGATTGATTATACTAACCATTTATAAATGAAAAAAATATTAGCAAAAGCGTAGTCTCAAGTTTTGTTTTGTTTTGTTTTTCTTGGCAATTGAGAAGTAAACTGAGGACAGAGGACGGATGAGCACGAGATAGAAATATGAGTACCTCAGCACTATTCTCCTTTTTATACTAAAGACAGGCCTCTCCCAAACCAAATTTAAGAAAGTGCGCTTATGCCAAGGTATTACTTTGCTAGGAAATTATTATTTTTATATTGAGAATAAACTTTGATAAACCACAAGAAGTTTGTATATGTTCAGAGAGTTGGAAATGTCTACTAAAATCAAAAGGAGTTCCCAAAAATACCCAAAAATGACACTTTTAATAAATGATATTATCTCGCCAGAAAACAGAAAATACTTGAATAAATAATATAACAGCTTTGCGTAATGCAAAGTTAGACCCTTTTTCTACAGAAACACAAATTTAAAGTGAATTCTACATAGTAATCCTTTTTAAATTCATTCTTTAGACCAGAACTGTAATTTAGATTGAAATAAATGAGACTGTTCCTTCACCTTGTACGGTACCAGTTTCTTTTCCCTAGTCGATCCAAAAGAATTTTTTTGTCCATATTTGGTGAATAGCTGGTTATCAAATAATAAAAATATTACTAGCAATTTAGCAAATATATACGTGCATTGCGACGAGAGAAAAAAAACTAATAAATATTTATAAGAAACGGGACAGAGATGTTCTTTATCTGTTTATATATTTCCCAATGAAATTTAAGAGCTACAAATTATTAGTTAATATTCTATATGCGTTATTTTAAAGATGATTATGACATCCATAATCTGTGTTAATATTGACAATGTCCTATCAAATATGTATCAATTTTAAATGCAACCTTGAGGTTTTTTCCTATGGCAAAGTACGAACAAATGCTCGTAAATACATTATAACTTTAACTATTATACTATCCATGCGTTTCTAGAATTAAAAACTAAGTTCTGTGGCTTTCTTTGAAAACACATAAAAATATGTAATTCTAATATCTTATCCAAGTCAGCAAGTGGTTAGTTGCCAGCGCATCCAGAAATGCTCTACTAGTTGATGACTATGATGGAGATATCTTTCCATTTCCACGTGACGACCCTCATTGTCATTGGGGATTGCACTAATGCATGAGTACAGTCACAGTCATATTTATTTCGAGTGGACTAGACAACAAGCTACTTAAGACATCGAATAATGGTTTTATTAGTTGGACCATCGACCGAGGCATGTTCTATGTGGCAAGTTTTGTTCCTAATTAGAATTCCATCAATAATTTATTGGTCAAAATCTTTTGTTTCTTAGGGAAGGGTATATGGTTCAAAGGCGCATGATGTTTTTTTATATTTACCATATTGTTACTTCCTATCTAGAAAAGCCAAAACATCTTATAATTAGTGAAAGAAAAAGATGAAGTATCAATTGGGTCGGAATTCGGCCCATCCAAACTGCCATGTTTTGGTTTCGCCAGTGAGATTGTCCGGCCCAAGGCGGCGCCCACAGCAGCACCCTGTCCAGCGGCCAGCGCCGTGGCCGGCGGCTCTGCGGCGGAGCCCCCGTGAGTCAGAGACGCCATGTCCGGAGCGGAGGGCTTCGATTCTTCACCTCTGCAAGCCAAAGGTACAAGGGAACCTCAATACTTCTGTTACTTCCTCTCTTCGAGAATCCTACTTTTGGCGCTAATGCTGCTGGCAAGAATTCCACAAGACATTTTTTAAAAGCAAAAACAGAGCTGTGTACACCGAGTTTAGACTACAACGGTACAACCTCTAGAAGAATGTTAAGTTTAATAGACTACGTTTACTATCAGTGTCAGTTGGCTAGAGGATAAAAAATGTTACTGTAATCATGAAACAAAAGCAATTATGTTTCTTCAGTTTTCTTTTAGTACATGATACAGAAAAGAAATGGTCATAGCATCATGTATGTGTGCATGAACTCGGGAAAAAAGTGGTCAAGTTAGCATCATGGTGTACTTTCTAAGTGATTGGGAGTGCACTTTAATCTTCATCATGAAGGGAATAAACAGTATGCCGACCAATTGAGTTGGCATCGTGTAGCGAATACCAGTTTATGCTGTGATGTCTTTGCCAGTAAGCTTCCTGCAGATCTTTGTGAAACTACTCTGCAGTCTACACTGATTCATCCTGCATGCCTCAGCCTCTCAGGTCTCTGTCAACAACTCTCCAATGCCTGTGTGCAGATTTCAAGGACGATCCTTACATCTACGCTTTTGACAGTTCGAAGCACATTGGCATTGAGCTGTGGCAGGTTATTGATTTACTCCATGAACATAATTACTTTCTTAGTTATCTTGTCCGATGCCCCACTAACTTTCATTCTCTGTCATACTAGGTTAAATCAAGAACTTTGTTTGACAACATTCTGGTTACTGACAACCCTGAGTACGCCAAGAAGTTTGCAGAGGAGACCTGGGGCAAGCACAAAGATGTATGGCAACTTGTCTATATAGGGTTACTGTTTTGTACTCTGCACTCCTAATTGCAAACAACTAAAATAATGATCTGTTGGCTGAGAAGGCTGCCTTTGACAAGGCTAAGAAAAAGAGGATTGAGGAGGTATACAGAATTACACACTATCCACTGGCCCTATTCGCTTGTTTTATTTTCAGCTTATTTCAGCTTATTCCAGCTTATTCTCTCTCACAGATTACTATTGAATCAGCCGAAATCAGCCAGCTTTTTCACTAGCCTCATCAGTAGCAGACTGGCAGTATTATCAGCCTTGTCATCGTCCGCATCATCCTCATCCTCCTGTCACGCATAAGCAATTGCCATTTGGCGTTAACAAAAGATTGGCATAGACGCATAGTATATAGGGAGAAACTCAAGTACAAACAAATCAACCCAAAGCTTACATCTGCATCAATGTCATCGTCGTCATTAGTGCTTGCAGATTCCTGGCAAAAGAAGAAATTGCAAGTTAATACTGAACTGATAGTACATTTGATTTTGTTTCGAAAGAGAGGGCTATGCTACGCTACACATAAGTACACTAACACTACAGCCCTGTTCGGCTAGTGAAAAAGCTGGCTGATTTCGGCTGATTCAATAGTAATCTGTGAGAGAATAAGCTGGAATAAGCTGAAATAAGCTGAAAATAAAACAAGCGAATAGGGCCAGTGGATAGTGTGTAATTCTGTATACCTCCTCAATCCTCTTTTTCTTAGCCTTGTCAAAGGCAGCCTTCTCAGCCAACAGATCATTATTTTAGTTGTTTGCAATTAGGAGTGCAGAGTACAAAACAGTAACCCTATATAGACAAGTTGCCCTACATCTTTGTGCTTGCCCCAGGTCTCCTCTGCAAACTTCTTGGCGTACTCAGGGTTGTCAGTAACCAGAATGTTGTCAAACAAAGTTCTTGATTTAACCTAGTATGACAGAGAATGAAAGTTAGTGGGGCATCGGACAAGATAACTAAGAAAGTAATTATGTTCATGGAGTAAATCAATAACCTGCCACAGCTCAATGCCAATGTGCTTCGAACTGTCAAAAGCGTAGATGTAAGGATCGTCCTTGAAATCTGCACACAGGCATTGGAGAGTTGTTGACAGAGACCTGAGAGGCTGAGGTATGCAGGATGAATCAGTGTAGACTGCAGAGTAGTTTCACAAGATCTGCAGGAAGCTTACTGGCAAAGACATCACAGCATAAACTGGTATTCGCTACACGATGCCAACTCAATTGGTCGGCATACTTTTTTATTCCCCTTCATGATGAAGATTAAAGTGCACTCCCAATCACTTAGAAAGTACACCATGATGCTAACTTGACCACTTTTTTCCCGAGTTCATGCACACATACATGATGCTATTGACCATTTCTTTTCTGTATCATGTACTAAAAGAAAACTGAAGAAACATAATTGCTTTTGTTTCATGATTACAGTAACATTTTTTATCCTCTAGCCAACTGACACTGATAGTAAACGTAGTCTATTAAACTTAACATTCTTCTAGAGGTTGTACCGTTGTAGTCTAAACTCGGTGTACACAGCTCTGTTTTTGCTTTTAAAAAATGTCTTGTGGAATTCTTGCCAGCAGCATTAGCGCCAAAAGTAGGATTCTCGAAGAGAGGAAGTAACAGAAGTATTGAGGTTCCCTTGTACCTTTGGCTTGCAGAGGTGAAGAATCGAAGCCCTCCGCTCCGGACATGGCGTCTTCTGACTCACGGGGGCTCCGCCGCAGAGCCGCCGGCCACGGCGCTGGCCGCTGGACAGGGTGCTGCTGTGGGCGCCGCCTTGGGCCGGACAATCTCACTGGCGAAACCAAAACATGGCAGTTTGGATGGCGAATTCCGACCCAATTGATACTTCATCTTTTTCTTTCACTAATTATAAGATGTTTTGGCTTTTCTAGATAGGAAGTAACAATATGGTAAATATAAAAAACATCATGCGCCTTTGAACCATATACCCTTCCCTAAGAAACAAAAGATTTTGACCAATAAATTATTGATGGAATTCTAATTAGGAACAAAACTTGCCACATAGAACATGCCTCGGTCGATGGTCCAACTAATAAAACCATTATTCGATGTCTTAAGTAGCTTGTTGTCTAGTCCACTCGAAATAAATATGACTGTGACTGTACTCATGCATTAGTGCAATCCCCAATGACAATGAGGGTCGTCACGTGGAAAATGGAAAGATATCTCCATCATAGTCATCAACTAGTAGAGCATTTCTGGATGCGCTGGCAACTAACCACTTGCTGACTTGGATAAGATATTAGAATTACATATTTTTATGTGTTTTCAAAGAAAGCCACAGAACTTAGTTTTTAATTCTAGAAACGCATGGATAGTATAATAGTTAAAGTTATAATGTATTTACGAGCATTTGTTCGTACTTTGCCATAGGAAAAAACCTCAAGGTTGCATTTAAAATTGATACATATTTGATAGGACATTGTCAATATTAACACAGATTATGGATGTCATAATCATCTTTAAAATAACGCATATAGAATATTAACTAATAATTTGTAGCTCTTAAATTTCATTGGGAAATATATAAACAGATAAAGAACATTCTCTGTCCCGTTTCTTATAAATATTTATTAGTTTTTTTTTCTCTCGTCGCAATGCACGTATATATTTGCTAAATTGCTAGTAATATTTTTATTATTTGATAACCAGCTATTCACCAAATATGGACAAAAAAATTCTTTTGGATCGACTAGGGAAAAGAAACTGGTACCGTACAAGGTGAAGGAACAGTCTCATTTATTTCAATCTAAATTACAGTTCTGGTCTAAAGAATGAATTTAAAAGGATTACTATGTAGAATTCACTTTAAATTTGTGTTTCTGTAGAAAAAGGGTCTAACTTTGCATTACGCAAAGCTGTTATATTATTTATTCAAGTATTTTCTATTTTCTGATAGTATTTGAGCCATTTATAAATACCATCATTCCTGAATTCTACAGCTCTAAAAATACAGTGAGGATTTGTTGCACCTATGTACAACACAAACCTGTCTAAAAAATGTATCAATAGCTCAACACTAACCACAAAACATCATGTAACTGGGATCATTTCAGTAACTGCTATCTCTCAAGTTGATGATTCATTGCTTCTCGACATACGAACCCACGGATTACATGCCGTCGCATCTATAACCCACTCCCAACATCCGTCCGACCTTATCATCAAACCAAGTAATCAACACAAACTCTCCCCCAACATCCCAATCCGCTCCGGTACAGCCCAACACCGCACGATCGGCGCCGTTCCCCGGCTGTGAACGGGGAAAATCACACAGATCTAGCGCCGCCGCCGTGGCATTCTCGAGAATCGCGCGGACCGACAGAATCCCCGGACGCGCGGCGGGAGGGGACGAGGAAGGGAGAGAAGGGGAGATGGAGCCGGGTCGCGAGCGGCATTACCTTGGAGACAGGGGGAGGCGGCGAGGATGAGGAAGGCGAGGGCGAGGAGGTGGAGGGCCGAGCGGCCAGCCCTAATCGCCATGGCCGGCCGGCTCGGGGCGGATCGGAACAGGTTGGAGGAAGGGAAGGAAAGGCGGGGCCGTGCCGTGCCGGCTTTCGGGGGGAGGGAGGGGGGGCGAGTGGCGAGTGGTGCCGGCCAGTACCCTCGGCACTGGCACTGCTCCGCCCTTCAGTCACTGACAAGGTCCATTCACCCTGTTCTTGTCGGTGCCGTACCAGCACGTGTGTAATGTTTGATTTGACAGGTTCCCCAACCCCTATGAACAATTTCTCCTTCCTCTCTTATCCGAATTTTAGACTAAACGAAAAGTTTTTTTTTGAATTATTTTTCCTTTCATGGAATGAGTTTCGAAATTTTTCGTGTTACCGATGTCTAGATAGATTGATTATACTAACCATTTATAAATGAAAAAAATATTAGCAAAAGCGTAGTCTCAAGTTTTGTTTTGTTTTGTTTTTCTTGGCAATTGAGAAGTAAACTGAGGACAGAGGACGGATGAGCACGAGATAGAAATATGAGTACCTCAGCACTATTCTCCTTTTTATACTAAAGACAGGCCTCTCCCAAACCAAATTTAAGAAAGTGCGCTTATGCCAAGGTATTACTTTGCTAGGAAATTATTATTTTTATATTGAGAATAAACTTTGATAAACCACAAGAAGTTTGTATATGTTCAGAGAGTTGGAAATGTCTACTAAAATCAAAAGGAGTTCCCAAAAATACCCAAAAAATGACACTTTTAATAAATGATATTATCTCGCCAGAAAACAGAAAATACTTGAATAAATAATATAACAGCTTTGCGTAATGCAAAGTTAGACCCTTTTTCTACAGAAACACAAATTTAAAGTGAATTCTACATAGTAATCCTTTTTAAATTCATTCTTTAGACAGAACTGTAATTTAGATTGAAATAAATGAGACTGTTCCTTCACCTTGTACGGTACCAGTTTCTTTTCCCTAGTCGATCCAAAGAATTTTTTGTCCATATTTGGTGAATAGCTGGTTATCAAATAATAAAATATTACTAGCAATTTAGCAAATATATACGTGCATTGCGACGAGAGAAAAAAAACTAATAAATATTTATAAGAAACGGGACAGAGAATGTTCTTTATCTGTTTATATATTTCCCAATGAAATTTAAGAGCTACAAATTATTAGTTAATATCTATATGCGTTATTTTAAAGATGATTATGACATCCATAATCTGTGTTAATATTGACAATGTCCTATCAAATATGTATCAATTTTAAATGCAACCTTGAGGTTTTTTCCTATGGCAAAGTACGAACAAATGCTCGTAAATACATTATAACTTTAACTATTATACTATCCATGCGTTTCTAGAATTAAAAACTAAGTTCTGTGGCTTTCTTTGAAAACACATAAAAATATGTAATTCTAATATCTTATCCAAGTCAGCAAGTGGTTAGTTGCCAGCGCATCCAGAAATGCTCTACTAGTTGATGACTATGATGGAGATATCTTTCCATTTTCCACGTGACGACCCTCATTGTCATTGGGGATTGCACTAAGGCATGAGTACAGTCACAGTCATATTTATTTCGAGTGGACTAGACAACAAGCTACTTAAGACATCGAATAATGGTTTTATTAGTTGGACCATCGACCGAGGCATGTTCTATGTGGCAAGTTTTGTTCCTAATTAGAATTCCATCAATAATTTATTGGTCAAAATCTTTGTTTCTTAGGGAAGGGTATATGGTTCAAAGGCGCATGATGTTTTTTTATATTTACCATATTGTTACTTCCTATCTAGAAAAGCCAAAACATCTTATAATTAGTGAAAGAAAAAGATGAAGTATCAATTGGGTCGGAATTCGGCCCATCCAAACTGCCATGTTTTGGTTTCGCCAGTGAGATTGTCCGGCCAAGGCGGCGCCCACAGCAGCACCCTGTCCAGCGGCCAGCGCCGTGGCCGGCGGCTCTGCGGCGGAGCCCCCGTGAGTCAGAAGACGCCATGTCCGGAGCGGAGGGCTTCGATTCTTCACCTCTGCAAGCCAAAGGTACAAGGGAACCTCAATACTTCTGTTACTTCCTCTCTTCGAGAATCCTACTTTTGGCGCTAATGCTGCTGGCAAGAATTCCACAAGACATTTTTTAAAAGCAAAAACAGAGCTGTGTACACCGAGTTTAGACTACAACGGTACAACCTCTAGAAGAATGTTAAGTTTAATAGACTACGTTTACTATCAGTGTCAGTTGGCTAGAGGATAAAAAATGTTACTGTAATCATGAAACAAAAGCAATTATGTTTCTTCAGTTTTCTTTTAGTACATGATACAGAAAAGAAATGGTCAATAGCATCATGTATGTGTGCATGAACTCGGGAAAAAAAGTGGTCAAGTAGCATCATGGTGTACTTCTAAGTGATTGGGAGTGCACTTTAATCTTCATCATGAAGGGGAATAAAAAAGTATGCCGACCAATTGAGTTGGCATCGTGTAGCGAATACCAGTTTATGCTGTGATGTCTTTGCCAGTAAGCTTCCTGCAGATCTTTGTGAAACTACTCTGCAGTCTACACTGATTCATCCTGCATGCCTCAGCCTCTCAGGTCTCTGTCAACAACTCTCCAATGCCTGTGTGCAGATTTCAAGGACGATCCTTACATCTACGCTTTTGACAGTTCGAAGCACATTGGCATTGAGCTGTGGCAGGTTATTGATTTACTCCATGAACATAATTACTTTCTTAGTTATCTTGTCCGATGCCCCACTAACTTTCATTCTCTGTCATACTAGGTTAAATCAAGAACTTTGTTTGACAACATTCTGGTTACTGACAACCCTGAGTACGCCAAGAAGTTTGCAGAGGAGACCTGGGGCAAGCACAAAGATGTATGGCAACTTGTCTATATAGGTTACTGTTTTGTACTCTGCACTCCTAATTGCAAACAACTAAAATAATGATCTGTTGGCTGAGAAGGCTGCCTTTGACAAGGCTAAGAAAAAGAGGATTCTCGAAGAGAGGAAGTAACAGAAGTATTGAGGTTCCCTTGTACCTTTGGCTTGCAGAGGTGAAGAATCGAAGCCCTCCGCTCCGGACATGGCGTCTTCTGACTCACGGGGGCTCCGCCGCAGAGCCGCCGGCCACGGCGCTGGCCGCTGGACAGGGTGCTGCTGTGGGCGCCGCCTTGGGCCGGACAATCTCACTGGCGAAACCAAACATGGCAGTTTGGATGGGCCGAATTCCGACCCAATTGATACTTCATCTTTTTCTTTCACTAATTATAAGATGTTTTGGCTTTTCTAGATAGGAAGTAACATATGGTAAATATAAAAAAACATCATGCGCCTTTGAACCATATACCCTTCCCTAAGAAACAAAAGATTTTGACCAATAAATTATTGATGGAATTCTAATTAGGAACAAAACTTGCCACATAGAACATGCCTCGGTCGATGGTCCAACTAATAAAACCATTATTCGATGTCTTAAGTAGCTTGTTGTCTAGTCCACTCGAAATAAATATGACTGTGACTGTACTCATGCATTAGTGCAATCCCCAATGACATGAGGGTCGTCACGTGGAAAATGGAAAGATATCTCCATCATAGTCATCAACTAGTAGAGCATTTCTGGATGCGCTGGCAACTAACCACTTGCTGACTTGGATAAGATATTAGAATTACATATTTTTATGTGTTTTCAAAGAAAGCCACAGAACTTAGTTTTTAATTCTAGAAACGCATGGA
>JAHUYU010001569.1:0-19691 GCA_030439765.1 Tripidium arundinaceum | reverse complement strand
CACAGTTATATGTGGATAACATAGTCAAGCTACATGGTGTGCCAAGCAGGATTGTATCTGATAGAGGTACCCAATTCACCTCGAAGTTTTGGGAAAGTTTGCATGACGCTATGGGAACCAAGCTAGATTTCAGCTCAGCTTATCACCCGCAGACAGATGGTCAGACTGAAAGAGTAAATCAGATTATGGAGGATATGCTAAGAGCATGTGTGCTTACCTACGGTAAAGATTGGGAGAAAAGCCTCACTTATTGCAGAGTTCTCCTATAATAACAGTTACCAAGCCAGTTTGGGTATGTCACCTTTTGAAGCCCTGTATGGAAGGAAATGTAGGACTCCTTTGATGTGGTCAGAAGTTGGGGAACGAACCTTGCTTGGACCATCCCTCATAAAAGAAGCAGAAGACCGTGTGGCTGAGATCAGAGAAAAATTGAAAGAAGCACAATCACGACAGAAGAGCTATTCAGATAAAAGAAGAAGGGAGTTAAGTTTTGCAGTTGGAGATTTTGTGTATCTCAAAGTCTCTCCGATTCGAGGGACTCGAAGATTCCAAGTCAGAGGTAAGCTAGCACCCCGATATATTGGACCATACCAAGTGTTACAAAGGATTGGAGCTGTAGCTTACCGTATTCAGCTACCGGAAGAGATGTCAGATATTCACAATGTGTTCCATGTCTCTCAATTGAAGAAATGTCTTAGAGTGCCAGAGGAGCAAATATCACCAGATACAATTGATTTACAAGATGATTTGAGATATCAAGAGGTGCCAATAAAAATATTAGACACGGTCACAAAGCAGACAAGAACGACAACAATCCGAATCTGTCGTGTTCAGTGGAGCAGGCACACTGAAGCAGAGGCAACATGGGAAAGAGAAGATGCCCTGAAGAAGGAGTTTCCCCCACCTATTTAGGAGCCAGTCGAATCTCGAGGACGAGATTCCTTTTAAGTGGGGTAGGTTTGTAACATCCCGAAAATTGGAAGTCTAAAATCACTCGCTCAAAAATATTTTAAAAAAACTATTTTGAAAACCAAAATCATTTGAGCTATATTTTAATCTCTTTTCAACTCATACCCGCTCCATATATTCTCCTTAGTCATCTCCCAAATATTTATCCTCCACCCCGCAGCACCAACATCACCGCCCGTCCCACCTCCCACCTTTCTCTTCCTCTTTCTTCTCCGTGCATGGCAACAACACATTCGTATATGCGCAGCAAATAGAGCAAGACAAAGCACGCATCGAGGCAACATCCACTTTTACCATTTACCACGCAAACAAGCAAAGCACACAGGCAGCATGCATGTACCACCAGCATGCAAAGCACAAGCAAACAAGTGTCAGCAGTGCACCCACACACACACTCTCTCTCTCAGGTAAACATGCATGCATGCACAACATATACACACACATTTTCACACGCACACACCCCTTGCATGCATGCACGCTCTCGTCCTTGCATGTCAGTTAACCACCGTCCATTTGCATGCATGCAAAAGCTCGTACCAGTTTGCATGCCGACCACCATGCAAAGTTAGGCACCGGCCGTGCATGCCGAGAATCCACCGTCCCCTGCTACGCGCCGCACCGTCCACCACCGTCCACCGTCCTCTCAGCACCATTGTTGCATGTGAAAGGACACAAAACAAGCTGATGGCACAGCTCGCGTCTCGGCCTATAAAAAGGCACGCCGGGTTGCTCTCCCGCAGCAGCACGCTCAGCTCACCACTCGCTTGCCTGCTCTCGCTTCACCTGCCTCGCGTATACCGTAATTGGCCGTGTACACGAGCCGGGCTCGACCGTCGTCGCACGACGAGGTGAGCAGCCCATGAGCATCCCCTTGCTCTTTCCACTCTCCCTGTGATTTTCTCTTTGCTTCCCTCCTTGCCTTTGCCTGTGCCGAGCCACTCCCGAGCTCTACGAAAGCTCAGCCATGACGTCCAGCAAGCATGAAGCAAAAAGAAAGCTCATGCTAGCTTCTCTCCCTTCCCGTGCATGTGTATGGCACGTGGGCCCTAAGCAATAACTCCACCAAATAGTACACGCATAGTATATACCATGCACTACCAGCCAAGCCCAATACCCACGTGATCACCCATTCCTTAATCGCGCATTATTCTTTTTCGCGTGATTAAATTTCGGCCACCTTACAGAGCCACATGCGAACTCCGATTCCAAATATTATTCTTTCTAAATTCATCTAAAATCATGATCTATCTCCCATATAAATTTCATGATTTTTAGAGCTCATTTGATTTTATGTAATTATTTATCTGTGCTTGTTTGTCTGTTCTGTTCGTTGCGCGCTTTTAGCTGACGGAGTGAACGAGCCGGAGAACGAGGACGTCGGAGGCGAGTACCGCGAGTTCGACGCCGAGGATCCGGACAGTCAGCAGGAGTTTGCCGAGGACGCCGTCGGAGGCAAGTCCAACCTAATCCCCTTTGATGCATGTTGATCCTATTTTTAAACACAACCCGTAGAAGCCGTTTTAAATATTGCATGTACGATTATACGTACAAAGTATTTTCACTGCTTAGCTAAAACCCATTTGAATAGCCATCCTTGGATTGATATGACCCGATGATTGTCTTGCTCAGACTTAGGAATAAATATTACAGCATGACGAAATATCGTTATTTAGTATGCCTAGGACCTGGTACTCATCATGGATATTCATCACTATGTTTTCTAAAATGCAATGATTTGAAAAGCAAAATTGTGTGAGTTGTAAGAATGAATTGTGGGTATTGTGAAAGGGATAATGAACAAATTATAGATGGTGATTACCCTAGAGATGGGGCGGATGAGATCCCTTTTGTGGGATGCCTTGGTGTTGGGGCTTGTACCTTTTGTGGTTAAGCATGAAGATATCCGCCTTGTCTCGATTAAGGACTGAGTTGATGATTCATCTTGCCTAACTCATTTTATCGTACAACCACTCGACCCTGTATGTGGCGGGGCTTAGTCTAAATCCCTCTAGTTGGTATGGCAATCACCTGGAGGCAGGTGTGCAACGGGACACTAAGAGATGTATGCGGGAATTGATGTGTTATATGAAATGTAAAGAGCTCTGTAAATTATTATGAGATGGTGGCCTTAGTGTTCCCGTGGTGAGCGCCAGTACTTAGTTATGGAGGGTAATGGCTTTGATGGATCTGTGCTTGCACTAAGGTGTTAAGTTACGGTACCCTACTTGTGGTGAAGTGTACAACCTCTGCAGAGTGTAAAATCTATCTGGATAGCCGTGTCCGCGGTCTCGGACGGGTTATTGTTTGGTTTCAACAACTAGATGGGTTGGGATGAGTGGAAACATGAGAGTGATTGTGATTTTGGAAATGAATGGCTGTCGGCCATGTGTTGTGGGAACAAAGGGTTCAGCAACACTTAAAATTATGACAAATCCCCTTTTTCAGAAATACTATTATCTATGGAAAATATATATCTTTTGCAAAGGTATTTTATAAAATAAAACCCTGCATGTGTCAAAAAGATAGCTTTATGCAAATAAAACCGAGCCTTATCCTTGATATATCCATATGCATATATTGTTACCCCCATTCCGTAGGGTAAGGTTGGATTTGCTGAGTACTTTGTACTCACCCTTGCTTTGTTGAACAGAGGAAGACCCAGACTTCATCCCTGAAGTGGCGTACGAATAAGGTCGTGTCTGCACCCAACTAAGCCTGTGCATTGGGGTTCGCCAGATGTGTAGCGAGCAGTGTGTCTTTTGGGTCTGTTGGACCTATGTTATGTTGTTGGTTACCCCCCTTCCCCCCTTCTTTGTGTGGCATGTCTTCATTGCCCACGCTTGTCGAGACTACTGCGCTGAAACTTATCTGATGTAATAAATGTGTTACTAGCCTCCTGGGACTAGTATTTGTATCACATTTGAGTTCTCGGATGACCGAGGGCGCTTCACCATCCTTATTGATCTTAATCTCATGATCAGCATATGAAAAAACTAGCCTCTAGAAACCTAGCTATCTAGCAACAAGCTCGTAGAAATTGTTAAGGAACACTGAACATAAATACTCCATCCATTTCAAATCATAAGACGTTTTGATTTTTTTAGTAACTTTTGCTATGTATTTAGATATAAACTATGTCTAGATGCATAATAAAAGTTTTATATCTTGAAAAGCCAGAACATTTTAGAATGGAGGGTGTAGCTTTTGACAAGTGTACTGTAGAACAACTTACGAATAAAACGTCGATGAGTGGGCCAAATGGGAGCACTACCCCAATTATGCGATTTTGAGTATATAACCATATAGATGATAGATACATAAAGCATATATACACGACGATTCCCAATTTACATGAGATGTAACCTCACATGAACTCACGCAACGCACGCTGTCGTGGATGGAATGGACCACCAATTCGATAGCACATGTCATATAAACGAGCCAACATAAATACAAAGGCAACCTACGTTTGTTGAATGTCGTTCGGTGGTCCATCCACGATAGCGTTGTGCGAGTGTTTTGTCATGTCTCGAGTGAATAATGTCATATGTTGTTGACAAGCTAGTAGTACAGAAAAATTGCGTACTACCTAGTAGGAACATTATACAAGTAGAAGTAGTGCTTGTATTCTGGTCCATTCGTTGCTCTCTTCCTCCCTAGGACGATATCAATATATATCATCAGTGCTATCGAATTGGTGGTCCATTCCATCCACGACAGCGTGCGTTGCGTGAGTTCATGTGAGGTTACATCTCATGTAAATTGGGAATCGTCGTGTATATATGCTTTATGTATCTATCATCTATATGGTTATATACTCAAAATCGCATAATTGGGGGTAGTGCTCCCATTTGGCCCACTCATCGACGTTTTATTCGTAAGTTGTTCTACAGTACACTTGTCAAAAGCTACACCCTCCATTCTAAAATGTTCTGGCTTTTCAAGATATAAAACTTTTATTATGCATCTAGACATAGTTTATATCTAAATACATAGCAAAAGTTACTAAAAAAATCAAAACGTCTTATGATTTGAAATGGATGGAGTATTTATGTTCAGTGTTCCTTAACAATTTCTACGAGCTTGTTGCTAGATAGCTAGGTTTCTAGAGGCTAGTTTTTTCATATGCTGATCATGAGATTAAGATCAATAAGGATGGTGAAGCGCCCTCGGTCATCCGAGAACTCAAATGTGATACAAATACTAGTCCAGGAGGCTAGTAACACATTTATTACATCAGATAAGTTTCAGCGCAGTAGTCTCGACAAGCGTGGGCAATGAAGACATGCCACACAAAGAAGTAACCACAACATAACATAGGTCCAACAGACCCAAAAGACACACTGCTCGCTACACATCTGGCGAACCCCAATGCCACAGGCTTAGTTGGGTGCAGACACGACCTTATTCGTACGCCACTTCAGGGATGAAGTCTGGGTCTTCCTCTGTTCAACAAAGCAAGGGTGAGTACAAAGTACTCAGCAAATCCAACCTTACCCTACGGAATGGGGGTAACAATATATGCATATGGATATATCAAGGATAAGGCTCGGTTTTATTTGCATAAAGCTATCTTTTTGACACATGCAGGGTTTTATTTTATAAAATACCTTTGCAAAAGATATATATTTTCCATAGATAATAGTATTTCTGAAAAAGGGGATTTGTCATAATTTTAAGTGTTGCTGAACCCTTTGTTCCCACAACACATGGCCGACAGCCATTCATTTCCAAAATCACAATCACTCTCATGTTTCCACTCATCCCAACCCATCTAGTTGTTGAAACCAAACAATAACCCGTCCGAGACCGCGGACACGGCTATCCAGATAGATTTTACACTCTGCAGAGGTTGTACACTTTCACCACAAGTAGGGTACCGTAACTTAACACCTTAGTGCAAGCACAGATCCATCAAAGCCATTACCCTCCATAACTAAGTACTGGCGCTCACCACGGAACACTAAGGCCACCATCTCATAATAATTACAGAGCTCTTTACATTTCATATAACACATCAATTCCCGCATACATCTCTTAGTGTCCCGTTGCACACCTGCCTCCAGGTGATTGCCATACCAACTAGAGGGATTTAGACTAAGCCCCGCCACATACAGGGTCGAGTGGTTTGTACGATAAAATGAGTTAGGCAAGATGAATCATCAACTCAGTCCTTAATCGAGACAAGGCGGATATCTTCATGCTTAACCACAAAAGGTACAAGCCCCAACACCAAGGCATCCCACAAAAGGGATCTCATCCGCCCCATCTCTAGGGTAATCACCATCTATAATTTGTTCATTATCCCTTTCACAATACCCACAATTCATTCTTACAACTCACACAATTTTGCTTTTCAAATCATTGCATTTTAGAAAACATAGTGATGAATATCCATGATGAGTACCAGGTCCTAGGCATACTAAATAACGATATTTCGTCATGCTGTAATATTTATTCCTAAGTCTGAGCAAGACAATCATCGGGTCATATCAATCCAAGGATGGCTATTCAAATGGGTTTTAGCTAAGCAGTGAAAATACTTTGTACGTATAATCGTACATGCAATATTTAAAACGGCTTCTACGGGTTGTGTTTAAAAATAGGATCAACATGCATCAAAGGGGATTAGGTTGGACTTGCCTCCGACGGCGTCCTCGGCAAACTCCTGCTGACTGTCCGGATCCTCGGCGTCGAACTCGCGGTACTCGCCTCCGACGTCCTCGTTCTCCGGCTCGTTCACTCCGTCAGCTAAAAGCGCGCAACGAACAGAACAGACAAACAAGCACAGATAAATAATTACATAAAATCAAATGAGCTCTAAAAATCATGAAATTTATATGGGAGATAGATCATGATTTTAGATGAATTTAGAAAGAATAATATTTGGAATCGGAGTTCGCATGTGGCTCTGTAAGGTGGCCGAAATTTAATCACGCGAAAAAGAATAATGCGCGATTAAGGAATGGGTGATCACGTGGGTATTGGGCTTGGCTGGTAGTGCATGGTATATACTATGCGTGTACTATTTGGTGGAGTTATTGCTTAGGGCCCACGTGCCCATACACATGCACGGGAAGGGAGAGAAGCTAGCATGAGCTTTCTTTTTGCTTCATGCTTGCTGGACGTCATGGCTGAGCTTTCGTAGAGCTCGGGAGTGGCTCGGCACAGGCAAAGGCAAGGAGGGAAGCAAAGAGAAAATCACAGGGAGAGTGGAAAGAGCAAGGGGATGCTCATGGGGCTGCTCACCTCGTCGTGCGACGACGGTCGAGCCCGGCTCGTGTACACGGCCAATTACGGTATACGCGAGGCAGGTGAAGCGAGAGCAGGCAAGCGAGTGGTGAGCTGAGCGTGCTGCTGCGGGAGAGCAACCCGGCGTGCCTTTTTATAGGCCGAGACGCGAGCTGTGCCATCAGCTTGTTTTGTGTCCTTTCACATGCAACAATGGTGCTGAGAGGACGGTGGACGGTGGTGGACGGTGCGGCGCGTAGCAGGGGACGGTGGATTCTCGGCATGCACGGCCGGTGCCTAACTTTGCATGGTGGTCGGCATGCAAACTGGTACGAGCTTTTGCATGCATGCAAATGGACGGTGGTTAACTGACATGCAAGGACGAGAGCGTGCATGCATGCAAGGGGTGTGTGCGTGTGAAAATGTGTGTGTATATGTTGTGCATGCATGCATGTTTACCTGAGAGTGAGAGTGTGTGTGTGGGTGCACTGCTGACACTTGTTTGCTTGTGCTTTGCATGCTTGGTGGTACATGCATGCTGCCTGTGTGCTTTGCTTGTTTGCGTGGTAAATGGTAAAAGTGGATGTTGCCTCGATGCGTGCTTTGTCCTTGCTCTATTGCTGCGCATATACGAATGTGTTGTTGCCATGCACGGAGAAGAAAGAGGAAGAGAAAGGTGGGAGGTGGGACGGGCGGTGATGTTGGTGCTGCGGGGTGGAGGATAAATATTTGGGAGATGACTAAGGAGAATATATGGAGCGGGTATGAGTTGAAAAGAGATTAAAATATAGCTCAATGATTTGGTTTTCAAAATAGTTTTTTTAAAATATTTTTGAGCGAGTGATTTTAGACTTCCAATTTTCGGGATGTTACAAACCTACCCCACTTAAAAGGAATCTCGTCCTCGAGATTCGACTGGCTCCTAAATAGGTGGGGAAACTCCTTCTTCAGGGCATCTTCTCTTTCCCATGTTGCCTCTGCTTCAGTGTGCCTGCTCCACTGAACACGACAGATTCGGATTGTTGTCGTTCTTGTCTGCTTTGTGACCGTGTCTAATATTTTTATTGGCACCTCTTGATATCTCAAATCATCTTGTAAATCAATTGTATCTGGTGATATTTGCTCCTCTGGCACTCTAAGACATTTCTTCAATTGAGAGACATGGAACACATTGTGAATATCTGACATCTCTTCCGGTAGCTGAATACGGTAAGCTACAGCTCCAATCCTTTGTAACACTTGGTATGGTCCAATATATCGGGGTGCTAGCTTACCTCTGACTTGGAATCTTCGAGTCCCTCGAATCGGAGAGACTTTGAGATACACAAAATCTCCAACTGCAAAACTTAACTCCCTTCTTCTTTTATCTGAATAGCTCTTCTGTCGTGATTGTGCTTCTTTCAATTTTTCTCTGATCTCAGCCACACGGTCTTCTGCTTCTTTTATGAGGGATGGTCCAAGCAAGGTTCGTTCCCCAACTTCTGACCACATCAAAGGAGTCCTACATTTCCTTCCATACAGGGCTTCAAAAGGTGACATACCCAAACTGGCTTGGTAACTGTTATTATAGGAGAACTCTGCATAAGTGAGGCTTTTCTCCCAATCTTTACCGTAGGTAAGCACACATGCTCTTAGCATATCCTCCATAATCTGATTTACTCTTTCAGTCTGACCATCTGTCTGCGGGTGATAAGCTGAGCTGAAATCTAGCTTGGTTCCCATAGCGTCATGCAAACTTTCCCAAAACTTCGAGGTGAATTGGGTACCTCTATCAGATACAATCCTGCTTGGCACACCATGTAGCTTGACTATGTTATCCACATATAACTGTGCTAGCTTGTCTCCACTATAGTTGGTGCGCACAGGTATAAAGTGAGCAACCTTAGTGAGGCGGTCCACTATTACCCATATGGAGTCATTCCCTTTCTGAGTTTTGGGAAAGTTTGCATGACGCTATGGGAACCAAGCTAGATTTCAGCTCAGCTTATCACCCGCAGACAGATGGTCAGACTGAAAGAGTAAATCAGATTATGGAGGATATGCTAAGAGCATGTGTGCTTACCTACGGTAAAGATTGGGAGAAAAGCCTCACTTATGCAGAGTTCTCCTATAATAACAGTTACCAAGCCAGTTTGGGTATGTCACCTTTTGAAGCCCTGTATGGAAGGAAATGTAGGACTCCTTTGATGTGGTCAGAAGTTGGGGAACGAACCTTGCTTGGACCATCCCTCATAAAAGAAGCAGAAGACCGTGTGGCTGAGATCAGAGAAAAATTGAAAGAAGCACAATCACGACAGAAGAGCTATTCAGATAAAAGAAGAAGGGAGTTAAGTTTTGCAGTTGGAGATTTTGTGTATCTCAAAGTCTCTCCGATTCGAGGGACTCGAAGATTCCAAGTCAGAGGTAAGCTAGCACCCCGATATATTGGACCATACCAAGTGTTACAAAGGATTGGAGCTGTAGCTTACCGTATTCAGCTACCGGAAGAGATGTCAGATATTCACAATGTGTTCCATGTCTCTCAATTGAAGAAATGTCTTAGAGTGCCAGAGGAGCAAATATCACCAGATACAATTGATTTACAAGATGATTTGAGATATCAAGAGGTGCCAATAAAAATATTAGACACGGTCACAAAGCAGACAAGAACGACAACAATCCGAATCTGTCGTGTTCAGTGGAGCAGGCACACTGAAGCAGAGGCAACATGGGAAAGAGAAGATGCCCTGAAGAAGGAGTTTCCCCACCTATTTAGGAGCCAGTCGAATCTCGAGGACGAGATTCCTTTTAAGTGGGGTAGGTTTGTAACATCCCGAAAATTGGAAGTCTAAAATCACTCGCTCAAAAATTATTTTAAAAAAACTATTTTGAAAACCAAAATCATTTGAGCTATATTTTAATCTCTTTTCAACTCATACCCGCTCCATATATTCTCCTTAGTCATCTCCCAAATATTTATCCTCCACCCCCGCAGCACCAACATCACCGCCCGTCCCACCTCCCACCTTTCTCTTCCTCTTTCTTCTCCGTGCATGGCAACAACACATTCGTATATGCGCAGCAAATAGAGCAAGACAAAGCACGCATCGAGGCAACATCCACTTTTACCATTTACCACGCAAACAAGCAAAGCACACAGGCAGCATGCATGTACCACCAGCATGCAAAGCACAAGCAAACAAGTGTCAGCAGTGCACCCACACACACACTCTCACTCTCAGGTAAACATGCATGCATGCACAACATATACACACACATTTTCACACGCACACACCCCTTGCATGCATGCACGCTCTCGTCCTTGCATGTCAGTTAACCACCGTCCATTTGCATGCATGCAAAAGCTCGTACCAGTTTGCATGCCGACCACCATGCAAAGTTAGGCACCGGCCGTGCATGCCGAGAATCCACCGTCCCCTGCTACGCGCCGCACCGTCCACCACCGTCCACCGTCCTCTCAGCACCATTGTTGCATGTGAAAGGACACAAAACAAGCTGATGGCACAGCTCGCGTCTCGGCCTATAAAAAGGCACGCCGGGTTGCTCTCCCGCAGCAGCACGCTCAGCTCACCACTCGCTTGCCTGCTCTCGCTTCACCTGCCTCGCGTATACCGTAATTGGCCGTGTACACGAGCCGGGCTCGACCGTCGTCGCACGACGAGGTGAGCAGCCCATGAGCATCCCCTTGCTCTTTCCACTCTCCCTGTGATTTTCTCTTTGCTTCCCTCCTTGCCTTTGCCTGTGCCGAGCCACTCCCGAGCTCTACGAAAGCTCAGCCATGACGTCCAGCAAGCATGAAGCAAAAAGAAAGCTCATGCTAGCTTCTCTCCCTTCCCGTGCATGTGTATGGGCACGTGGGCCCTAAGCAATAACTCCACCAAATAGTACACGCATAGTATATACCATGCACTACCAGCCAAGCCCAATACCCACGTGATCACCCATTCCTTAATCGCGCATTATTCTTTTTCGCGTGATTAAATTTCGGCCACCTTACAGAGCCACATGCGAACTCCGATTCCAAATATTATTCTTTCTAAATTCATCTAAAATCATGATCTATCTCCCATATAAATTTCATGATTTTTAGAGCTCATTTGATTTTATGTAATTATTTATCTGTGCTTGTTTGTCTGTTCTGTTCGTTGCGCGCTTTTAGCTGACGGAGTGAACGAGCCGGAGAACGAGGACGTCGGAGGCGAGTACCGCGAGTTCGACGCCGAGGATCCGGACAGTCAGCAGGAGTTTGCCGAGGACGCCGTCGGAGGCAAGTCCAACCTAATCCCCTTTGATGCATGTTGATCCTATTTTTAAACACAACCCGTAGAAGCCGTTTTAAATATTGCATGTACGATTATACGTACAAAGTATTTTCACTGCTTAGCTAAAACCCATTTGAATAGCCATCCTTGGATTGATATGACCCGATGATTGTCTTGCTCAGACTTAGGAATAAATATTACAGCATGACGAAATATCGTTATTTAGTATGCCTAGGACCTGGTACTCATCATGGATATTCATCACTATGTTTTCTAAAATGCAATGATTTGAAAAGCAAAATTGTGTGAGTTGTAAGAATGAATTGTGGGTATTGTGAAAGGGATAATGAACAAATTATAGATGGTGATTACCCTAGAGATGGGGCGGATGAGATCCCTTTTGTGGGATGCCTTGGTGTTGGGGCTTGTACCTTTTGTGGTTAAGCATGAAGATATCCGCCTTGTCTCGATTAAGGACTGAGTTGATGATTCATCTTGCCTAACTCATTTTATCGTACAACCACTCGACCCTGTATGTGGCGGGGCTTAGTCTAAATCCCTCTAGTTGGTATGGCAATCACCTGGAGGCAGGTGTGCAACGGGACACTAAGAGATGTATGCGGGAATTGATGTGTTATATGAAATGTAAAGAGCTCTGTAAATTATTATGAGATGGTGGCCTTAGTGTTCCCGTGGTGAGCGCCAGTACTTAGCTATGGAGGGTAATGGCTTTGATGGATCTGTGCTTGCACTAAGGTGTTAAGTTACGGTACCCTACTTGTGGTGAAAGTGTACAACCTCTGCAGAGTGTAAAATCTATCTGGATAGCCGTGTCCGCGGTCTCGGACGGGTTATTGTTTGGTTTCAACAACTAGATGGGTTGGGATGAGTGGAAACATGAGAGTGATTGTGATTTTGGAAATGAATGGCTGTCGGCCATGTGTTGTGGGAACAAAGGGTTCAGCAACACTTAAAATTATGACAAATCCCCTTTTTCAGAAATACTATTATCTATGGAAAATATATATCTTTTGCAAAGGTATTTTATAAAATAAAACCCTGCATGTGTCAAAAAGATAGCTTTATGCAAATAAAACCGAGCCTTATCCTTGATATATCCATATGCATATATTGTTACCCCATTCCGTAGGGTAAGGTTGGATTTGCTGAGTACTTTGTACTCACCCTTGCTTTGTTGAATGTCGTTCGGTGGTCCATCCACGATAGCGTTGTGCGAGTGTTTTGTCATGTCTCGAGTGAATAATGTCATATGTTGTTGACAAGCTAGTAGTACAGAAAAATTGCGTACTACCTAGTAGGAACATTATACAAGTAGAAGTAGTGCTTGTATTCTGGTCCATTCGTTGCTCTCTTCCTCCCTAGGACGATATCAATATATATCATCAGTGCTATCGAATTGGTGGTCCATTCCATCCACGACAGCGTGCGTTGCGTGAGTTCATGTGAGGTTACATCTCATGTAAATTGGGAATCGTCGTGTATATATGCTTTATGTATCTATCATCTATATGGTTATATACTCAAAATCGCATAATTGGGGTAGTGCTCCCATTTGGCCCACTCATCGACGTTTTATTCGTAAGTTGTTCTACAGTACACTTGTCAAAAGCTACACCCTCCATTCTAAAATGTTCTGGCTTTTCAAGATATAAAACTTTTATTATGCATCTAGACATAGTTTATATCTAAATACATAGCAAAAGTTACTAAAAAAATCAAAACGTCTTATGATTTGAAATGGATGGAGTATTTATGTTCAGTGTTCCTTAACAATTTCTACGAGCTTGTTGCTAGATAGCTAGGTTTCTAGAGGCTAGTTTTTTCATATGCTGATCATGAGATTAAGATCAATAAGGATGGTGAAGCGCCCTCGGTCATCCGAGAACTCAAATGTGATACAAATACTAGTCCCAGGAGGCTAGTAACACATTTATTACATCAGATAAGTTTCAGCGCAGTAGTCTCGACAAGCGTGGGCAATGAAGACATGCCACACAAAGAAGTAACCACAACATAACATAGGTCCAACAGACCCAAAAGACACACTGCTCGCTACACATCTGGCGAACCCCAATGCCACAGGCTTAGTTGGGTGCAGACACGACCTTATTCGTACGCCACTTCAGGGATGAAGTCTGGGTCTTCCTCTGTTCAACAAAGCAAGGGTGAGTACAAAGTACTCAGCAAATCCAACCTTACCCTACGGAATGGGGTAACAATATATGCATATGGATATATCAAGGATAAGGCTCGGTTTTATTTGCATAAAGCTATCTTTTTGACACATGCAGGGTTTTATTTTATAAAATACCTTTGCAAAAGATATATATTTTCCATAGATAATAGTATTTCTGAAAAAGGGGATTTGTCATAATTTTAAGTGTTGCTGAACCCTTTGTTCCCACAACACATGGCCGACAGCCATTCATTTCCAAAATCACAATCACTCTCATGTTTCCACTCATCCCAACCCATCTAGTTGTTGAAACCAAACAATAACCCGTCCGAGACCGCGGACACGGCTATCCAGATAGATTTTACACTCTGCAGAGGTTGTACACTTTCACCACAAGTAGGGTACCGTAACTTAACACCTTAGTGCAAGCACAGATCCATCAAAGCCATTACCCTCCATAGCTAAGTACTGGCGCTCACCACGGGAACACTAAGGCCACCATCTCATAATAATTTACAGAGCTCTTTACATTTCATATAACACATCAATTCCCGCATACATCTCTTAGTGTCCCGTTGCACACCTGCCTCCAGGTGATTGCCATACCAACTAGAGGGATTTAGACTAAGCCCCGCCACATACAGGGTCGAGTGGTTGTACGATAAAATGAGTTAGGCAAGATGAATCATCAACTCAGTCCTTAATCGAGACAAGGCGGATATCTTCATGCTTAACCACAAAAGGTACAAGCCCCAACACCAAGGCATCCCACAAAAGGGATCTCATCCGCCCCATCTCTAGGGTAATCACCATCTATAATTTGTTCATTATCCCTTTCACAATACCCACAATTCATTCTTACAACTCACACAATTTTGCTTTTCAAATCATTGCATTTTAGAAAACATAGTGATGAATATCCATGATGAGTACCAGGTCCTAGGCATACTAAATAACGATATTTCGTCATGCTGTAATATTTATTCCTAAGTCTGAGCAAGACAATCATCGGGTCATATCAATCCAAGGATGGCTATTCAAATGGGTTTTAGCTAAGCAGTGAAAATACTTTGTACGTATAATCGTACATGCAATATTTAAAACGGCTTCTACGGGTTGTGTTTAAAAATAGGATCAACATGCATCAAAGGGGATTAGGTTGGACTTGCCTCCGACGGCGTCCTCGGCAAACTCCTGCTGACTGTCCGGATCCTCGGCGTCGAACTCGCGGTACTCGCCTCCGACGTCCTCGTTCTCCGGCTCGTTCACTCCGTCAGCTAAAAGCGCGCAACGAACAGAACAGACAAACAAGCACAGATAAATAATTACATAAAATCAAATGAGCTCTAAAAATCATGAAATTTATATGGGAGATAGATCATGATTTTAGATGAATTTAGAAAGAATAATATTTGGAATCGGAGTTCGCATGTGGCTCTGTAAGGTGGCCGAAATTTAATCACGCGAAAAAGAATAATGCGCGATTAAGGAATGGGTGATCACGTGGGTATTGGGCTTGGCTGGTAGTGCATGGTATATACTATGCGTGTACTATTTGGTGGAGTTATTGCTTAGGGCCCACGTGCCCATACACATGCACGGGAAGGGAGAGAAGCTAGCATGAGCTTTCTTTTTGCTTCATGCTTGCTGGACGTCATGGCTGAGCTTTCGTAGAGCTCGGGAGTGGCTCGGCACAGGCAAAGGCAAGGAGGGAAGCAAAGAGAAAATCACAGGGAGAGTGGAAAGAGCAAGGGGATGCTCATGGGCTGCTCACCTCGTCGTGCGACGACGGTCGAGCCCGGCTCGTGTACACGGCCAATTACGGTATACGCGAGGCAGGTGAAGCGAGAGCAGGCAAGCGAGTGGTGAGCTGAGCGTGCTGCTGCGGGAGAGCAACCCGGCGTGCCTTTTTATAGGCCGAGACGCGAGCTGTGCCATCAGCTTGTTTTGTGTCCTTTCACATGCAACAATGGTGCTGAGAGGACGGTGGACGGTGGTGGACGGTGCGGCGCGTAGCAGGGGACGGTGGATTCTCGGCATGCACGGCCGGTGCCTAACTTTGCATGGTGGTCGGCATGCAAACTGGTACGAGCTTTTGCATGCATGCAAATGGACGGTGGTTAACTGACATGCAAGGACGAGAGCGTGCATGCATGCAAGGGGTGTGTGCGTGTGAAAATGTGTGTGTATATGTTGTGCATGCATGCATGTTTACCTGAGAGTGAGAGTGTGTGTGTGGGTGCACTGCTGACACTTGTTTGCTTGTGCTTTGCATGCTGGTGGTACATGCATGCTGCCTGTGTGCTTTGCTTGTTTGCGTGGTAAATGGTAAAAGTGGATGTTGCCTCGATGCGTGCTTTGTCTTGCTCTATTTGCTGCGCATATACGAATGTGTTGTTGCCATGCACGGAGAAGAAAGAGGAAGAGAAAGGTGGGAGGTGGGACGGGCGGTGATGTTGGTGCTGCGGGGTGGAGGATAAATATTTGGGAGATGACTAAGGAGAATATATGGAGCGGGTATGAGTTGAAAAGAGATTAAAATATAGCTCAAATGATTTTGGTTTTCAAAATAGTTTTTTTAAAATATTTTTGAGCGAGTGATTTTAGACTTCCAATTTTCGGGATGTTACAAACCTACCCCACTTAAAAGGAATCTCGTCCTCGAGATTCGACTGGCTCCTAAATAGGTGGGGAAACTCCTTCTTCAGGGCATCTTCTCTTTCCCATGTTGCCTCTGCTTCAGTGTGCCTGCTCCACTGAACACGACAGATTCGGATTGTTGTCGTTCTTGTCTGCTTTGTGACCGTGTCTAATATTTATCCTCCACCCCGCAGCACCAACATCACCGCCCGTCCCACCTCCCACCTTTCTCTTCCTCTTTCTTCTCCGTGCATGGCAACAACACATTCGTATATGCGCAGCAAATAGAGCAAGACAAAGCACGCATCGAGGCAACATCCACTTTTACCATTTACCACGCAAACAAGCAAAGCACACAGGCAGCATGCATGTACCACCAGCATGCAAAGCACAAGCAAACAAGTGTCAGCAGTGCACCCACACACACACTCTCACTCTCAGGTAAACATGCATGCATGCACAACATATACACACACATTTTCACACGCACACACCCCTTGCATGCATGCACGCTCTCGTCCTTGCATGTCAGTTAACCACCGTCCATTTGCATGCATGCAAAAGCTCGTACCAGTTTGCATGCCGACCACCATGCAAAGTTAGGCACCGGCCGTGCATGCCGAGAATCCACCGTCCCCTGCTACGCGCCGCACCGTCCACCACCGTCCACCGTCCTCTCAGCACCATTGTTGCATGTGAAAGGACACAAAACAAGCTGATGGCACAGCTCGCGTCTCGGCCTATAAAAAGGCACGCCGGGTTGCTCTCCCGCAGCAGCACGCTCAGCTCACCACTCGCTTGCCTGCTCTCGCTTCACCTGCCTCGCGTATACCGTAATTGGCCGTGTACACGAGCCGGGCTCGACCGTCGTCGCACGACGAGGTGAGCAGCCCATGAGCATCCCCTTGCTCTTTCCACTCTCCCTGTGATTTTCTCTTTGCTTCCCTCCTTGCCTTTGCCTGTGCCGAGCCACTCCCGAGCTCTACGAAAGCTCAGCCATGACGTCCAGCAAGCATGAAGCAAAAAGAAAGCTCATGCTAGCTTCTCTCCCTTCCCGTGCATGTGTATGGGCACGTGGGCCCTAAGCAATAACTCCACCAAATAGTACACGCATAGTATATACCATGCACTACCAGCCAAGCCCAATACCCACGTGATCACCCATTCCTTAATCGCGCATTATTCTTTTTCGCGTGATTAAATTTCGGCCACCTTACAGAGCCACATGCGAACTCCGATTCCAAATATTATTCTTTCTAAATTCATCTAAAATCATGATCTATCTCCCATATAAATTTCATGATTTTTAGAGCTCATTTGATTTTATGTAATTATTTATCTGTGCTTGTTTGTCTGTTCTGTTCGTTGCGCGCTTTTAGCTGACGGAGTGAACGAGCCGGAGAACGAGGACGTCGGAGGCGAGTACCGCGAGTTCGACGCCGAGGATCCGGACAGTCAGCAGGAGTTTGCCGAGGACGCCGTCGGAGGCAAGTCCAACCTAATCCCCTTTGATGCATGTTGATCCTATTTTTAAACACAACCCGTAGAAGCCGTTTTAAATATTGCATGTACGATTATACGTACAAAGTATTTTCACTGCTTAGCTAAAACCCATTTGAATAGCCATCCTTGGATTGATATGACCCGATGATTGTCTTGCTCAGACTTAGGAATAAATATTACAGCATGACGAAATATCGTTATTTAGTATGCCTAGGACCTGGTACTCATCATGGATATTCATCACTATGTTTTCTAAAATGCAATGATTTGAAAAGCAAAATTGTGTGAGTTGTAAGAATGAATTGTGGGTATTGTGAAAGGGATAATGAACAAATTATAGATGGTGATTACCCTAGAGATGGGGCGGATGAGATCCCTTTTGTGGGATGCCTTGGTGTTGGGGCTTGTACCTTTTGTGGTTAAGCATGAAGATATCCGCCTTGTCTCGATTAAGGACTGAGTTGATGATTCATCTTGCCTAACTCATTTTATCGTACAACCACTCGACCCTGTATGTGGCGGGGCTTAGTCTAAATCCCTCTAGTTGGTATGGCAATCACCTGGAGGCAGGTGTGCAACGGGACACTAAGAGATGTATGCGGGAATTGATGTGTTATATGAAATGTAAAGAGCTCTGTAAATTATTATGAGATGGTGGCCTTAGTGTTCCCGTGGTGAGCGCCAGTACTTAGCTATGGAGGGTAATGGCTTTGATGGATCTGTGCTTGCACTAAGGTGTTAAGTTACGGTACCCTACTTGTGGTGAAAGTGTACAACCTCTGCAGAGTGTAAAATCTATCTGGATAGCCGTGTCCGCGGTCTCGGACGGGTTATTGTTTGGTTTCAACAACTAGATGGGTTGGGATGAGTGGAAACATGAGAGTGATTGTGATTTTGGAAATGAATGGCTGTCGGCCATGTGTTGTGGGAACAAAGGGTTCAGCAACACTTAAAATTATGACAAATCCCCTTTTTCAGAAATACTATTATCTATGGAAAATATATATCTTTTGCAAAGGTATTTTATAAAATAAAACCCTGCATGTGTCAAAAAGATAGCTTTATGCAAATAAAACCGAGCCTTATCCTTGATATATCCATATGCATATATTGTTACCCCATTCCGTAGGGTAAGGTTGGATTTGCTGAGTACTTTGTACTCACCCTTGCTTTGTTGAACAGAGGAAGACCCAGACTTCATCCCTGAAGTGGCGTACGAATAAGGTCGTGTCTGCACCCAACTAAGCCTGTGGCATTGGGGTTCGCCAGATGTGTAGCGAGCAGTGTGTCTTTTGGGTCTGTTGGACCTATGTTATGTTGTGGTTACTTCTTTGTGTGGCATGTCTTCATTGCCCACGCTTGTCGAGACTACTGCGCTGAAACTTATCTGATGTAATAAATGTGTTACTAGCCTCCTGGGACTAGTATTTGTATCACATTTGAGTTCTCGGATGACCGAGGGCGCTTCACCATCCTTATTGATCTTAATCTCATGATCAGCATATGAAAAAACTAGCCTCTAGAAACCTAGCTATCTAGCAACAAGCTCGTAGAAATTGTTAAGGAACACTGAACATAAATACTCCATCCATTTCAAATCATAAGACGTTTTGATTTTTTTAGTAACTTTTGCTATGTATTTAGATATAAACTATGTCTAGATGCATAATAAAAGTTTTATATCTTGAAAAGCCAGAACATTTTAGAATGGAGGGTGTAGCTTTTGACAAGTGTACTGTAGAACAACTTACGAATAAAACGTCGATGAGTGGGCCAAATGGGAGCACTACCCCAATTATGCGATTTTGAGTATATAACCATATAGATGATAGATACATAAAGCATATATACACGACGATTCCCAATTTACATGAGATGTAACCTCACAG
>JAHUYU010003640.1:0-16526 GCA_030439765.1 Tripidium arundinaceum | reverse complement strand
AACGGAGAACGAGAGGCCCAGACGCCCAAGGGTGACTTAAGTCACAATCCCAGGCTAAGTTTTGCATTGATCACGAGTTTGATACTTATACATTGAGGACTCTAACAACCGAACGATAACAAAAAGGAAACCTAACAACCAATCAAATCTTTCCTAACAAACCAAATCTTCCTAGACTTTAGATAGAACTGGACCTTGGAACAGCCATCGTGATGACCACGCACGGGCCTCTCGGCCCGGTTCAGCCACTTTGACGCCTAGCCCTGCGCTCATACGTGGTGCCGACCATAACAGAAGGGGCAGTGTTACAACAATACTCCCATGTTCCCTATCTCCTTTGGCCCTCGCCACCAGAATCTATGCACTGATAGTAGTAGTCACACAGATTATTACATCTGTCCGATTGATAGGACACAAACTTGTTTAAAACAAACACATAATGCAAGTTTTTGTTAATGCAGTTCATGCTCATGCATATGATCTATTAGTTCTGGATAGTGTCATATCAGGAAAATCCAAATGCACTGCACATTCATTTTATGTAGTAATGAGGATGCCTCAACCTTAGATTCCCAGATACAGGCAAGGCAACAAATACTGAATTTGCTCACATTCTACAATTCACAATTTTCATCATGTGCTAAAGTTTGGGAAAGCACTGAAGAGGAAGTTTTTTATAGTGGAACTTAGATTACCATTTCTGCAGAAAGAGCACCATCAGATTTAACTCCAGCAAGTAGAAAGCACAGGAGATCGATCCAGTTACGAACAAAGGGATTTTTCAGCCCCAGTGAATCAACAATTTCTTTGAATGGACGTAGCAGTTTTGTAGCGCCCAGAGCTCCTTGGGGTCCCATTTGTATGAATGATTTCAACAACGAAGGAGCATATCTACCGGCAGCTGTAGATAGAATGCCCAAATCACCTCGAATGGAAAGTGGAGGCAAAGCCATTGCAGCTGCAGACATAGGAATAACTGCATCCTGAGATTGTTTTCAGTATGGTATTAGCACACTTTTAAAGGAATATAGCATCCTAAGTTATGAACTTTGTGTGATATAGTGCATACAAGTACTAACGCACAAGGAGGATAACACCTAGTGCATTACCCATGCATTGTTCAGTAGTTCAAAGTGCTCATCTACATCTAGCAAAGCCTTTACCAAACCCAAGAATCTAAATATGAAGCAAACTCACAAGAAGTTTTTTCCACTCCTGGACAGCGTCAACACCAACAAACATCTCAAGGTCCTGCAGGGATTACAAATCAGGTCTCAGGATCCAATCAAGAGCGGGAGCATCCCAACATAAACCACTGTTCGCCTAAACGGCCGTTTAGACCGTCTACACACCGTTTAAATGCTACACAATGGTACACTGTTTCTGTTTAATCGGCAGTTTAGCCCGTTTAAACGACCGTTTAGCCTGTTTAAGTGGACGACTAGGCCGAATAATGGCTAAACGGTAGGTGACCGACTGTTTACCGTTTAGCTTTTAGGATAACACTGACATAAACAAAATGCTAACAACAGATATTGTTATATGTGAAAGAGCATTGCTACATTTAATAATCTGTGCTGTTTATCCCAGAAAATCTTAGCCTACTACTGCAACAGAAATCCCCCTTCCCTCTTTCGATCCCAACAACTAAGTGTGCACTGTGGAGCATACAACATTGCAGGGTAATTGGGTTTTGTCCAGTATTGAAATGGTCATAAATTGAGCCATGTCTGTCTATCATCCATAAACAACTCTTCATTGGTTTCTTCATTATTGTCCTTAACTCATTATAAGCAAAAAAAAAAGATTATGAGGATACCCAATAGTTACTAATTAGACAATAATCGAACATGCGAATAAAATTGAGACTGTACTAATGTATTGAGTGGCCTAATCAAGAAATATTACCTTGAGGAATTCAGTTGGTCCTATCCGTGAGAGGAATTGTCCTTCAGGTACATAAACCATCCAAGAGTCATAAGACGCGCAAGAGACTGATTCGCCTAACGCATCGAGGACCTGAGCCAGGCAAACAAATCATAACATTTGAAGCTGTCACCATGATCAATATCATTGTCCGTTTCCGTCCATCCAACTACAAAAATGACAAAAAGGCTATGCACAATGACGTAGCACTTCACCTGAGCAAGTGGATTTGCCTGGGGGCCTCTGGACTGGAACCCGGAGAACAAGGATGGCCCTGAATCGAAGTTGAAGCCCTTGATATCGAACGAGTGCGCGGCGCCTCCCGGGCGGTCATGGCTCTCGAGCACCAGCACGTCCTGGCCGTACCTCGCCAGGAGGCCGGCGCAGCACAGCCCGCCGAGCCCACTGCCTATCACAACGATGTCCGCCTCCGGCCGCTCCACCGCCCTGGTCGACCGCAGACCAACCAACGCAACAACGGCGAGGCGATGAGGAGGAGGCGAAGTCTGAAATCTCAGTTTGGTTGGCGTGTTGCGGTCCGTACCCGGAAATCCCGCGGTTCTGGCCCTCGGGGAACGCGGGGTCGGCGGGGCGCTCGTCCGCAGCCACCGCGCGGCAGCGCGCCCTTGGAGCGGCGGCGGTTGCCGAGCGCGCACGCGCACGCAGGCGCGGACGCGGCGAAGGGGCGGCAGGGTGGCGGCCGTGCGGAGGCCGCAGCGCGCGGGAGGCCAATGCCGAGGCGGCCATCTCGGACGGAGTCGCAGAAGCGGAGGGCGACGGCGTCCGGCGAGGCGAAGGCAACTGGTGGGAGACGACGAGCAGGGTGAGGAAGGCGAGGGAGTAGTGCGAGTGAGGCCGCGGCTGGGGACACGTGGCGCCTCGCCGGCCGTTCTCCGTTCGCGGCGGCCGTTGCCTCGTCCAGGACGGAGCCGAGGCCACCGCACCCTGGATCAAAGCCACATGGGCCCAGAGAACATGGGCTGTAGGCCCAGAGACTCAGAAAGTGGGCCCGAAATGTCAAACCCATTAAACAAGTATACTGGGCTCGTCTCGCCGTCACCGTTGAGGCGAGCTTCGTGGAAGCTTGCTGAAGGGCGCAGGGCGCAGGCTGAGGCAGGGGAGAGGTTCCATTCGAGGCGGCGGCGGACCGGCAGCTCTCTACTCGGCTTGGCTTGGGCGGCTGACGCATCGCGCACCTGCGGGCAGTGGCCAGCGGCCGGGGCAGCGCCGCCGCAGCCAGGGGCATCGTCGCGCTCGCACCACTGAGGCCGGCGCGGCGGCGGTTCCGCGACTGGAGGCCGGCGCGGCAGTGCGGCACCGAGCCACCGTCCCACCGAGGAGGCTGGAGCACAGAGCAGGGAGCAACGGAAGAGGAGCAGCCGAGCAGGTCTGATTACTCTTGAGTCTCTGATCGATTGCAGCACCAACTGTGAATCAATATTCAATTGGCTTCCCATTTACTGATATTAGATCAGTATTCGATTTTTTTTAAACCCCTTCAATATTGCTACTACCGTGATGAAAATGAGGGCAAAGGAAGAGAAATATTAGACTCAGAAATATACGGGTAGAGACAGACAGAACTTCCTGGAACTAACCATTTTGTTGTGACCAGTACCAAGATCCTTTAGTTTCAAAAAAAAAAAAAGATCCTTTCACTGAAAACTGAATCTTGATCAACAAGATGGCAATGGCAACTATTGTTGCTATCGTGAGACAGTGGAGAGCTTGATCGAGTGGTCTGGACAGTTCAGAGAGGAAGTGGAGGACTGGAGGTGCACCGTGCACGCCTCCACGCTTACTTTAAATGGTTTGAAGCAAGAGACATAATGACACAATAGCCAGTCTGTCATCCAATGGTGAAAATAATCAGAAAGGCCAAGCTTTGATTCGTCGAACAAGGGCACAAGGCCATCAGCAACGACTAACGATTATTAATCCATGCAATCTGCTACGCACTTAAGAAATCATCAGAATAATACATCCTCAATCCTGCTGATTAAATTAGAGATCAAGATCGTATCAATAACATTGATTAGAATTGCTACTCGCAACCACCAGTTTCACTGTGAGTCCATTTGTGCTCACAGTTGCATCTGCTATATATATTATGTGTTATATCTGCTATATATAATACAATTATAATTGTGTGGTAGTATATATGCCAAATACTAAACTTTAGGTTGTTACTTTTTTTTAACCCCCTTCATATCTTTTAATACCCAACCTCAAAATACTGGACCCACCACTATTGCAGGCAGGGGAGAGGTTCCAGCTATGCTCGCCGCGCAGCCGCCGCCGCCGCCTGAGGTGGCGGGTGAGGATGAGAGCAGTTGCCGCGGTGTCTTCATGGAGTTCATGACCAAGTAATTCATCCTCTCTTATGCGAACGGAATCCGTTTCCTTTTTTGACTGAAATTTGCATTAACCTGAGCTAAGCTGATTCTTCCATCTGTGGCGACACAGGGTCGCTCAGTTCGAGGAGCTCGCTGAATCTGGGGAGCGATTGCTTGGGAGATTTCGTGAGGAGCTTGGTTAGTACTCTGATATGCTCTCCTTCCTCTTTTGTTGGCACAACTGATATGCCATGGAGGTTCAGTTTATATTATCCACTGGGATGCCATTTAATCTTTAACGTCGTGATAGTATTATGTACTGTTCACCGGTTAATTTTCTGTAATTGTGTTGACTGAGGCACTGAACAATCTTATTGCAGAGTATTTTCGTAGGCCGCAGATTCCTAAGGAATCAGATGTCATGAATCAGATACTTAAATCCAACTGCACTGTCAGAATGAGGTCCTATATTGAATCTGGCTGCAGGCTTCACTGCCAAAACATCTCAAACATAAATCAGCGTGAGTTATATAGCTTTGTTAGGGAACAACCTTTTTTATTCTTACATGCTAATGGTTGATATGACTTGCTTATCTGAATTCGTTCTGTACATGTTTTTAACCTGAACTGAAGTAGTACGGACTATGGAAGGTCCTGACTGTAGAGTTTTCTCTCATATTGTGATTTTTGAGCTAATTCTAAGTATTCTGCTGTTATTCTTAAATTTCTTGTTGAAGTATGAGCTCTAGACAACATAATTGTTCAATTTTAATGATAATTCCATACCCTTTAATCAGTTTGATATTGAATTTTTCTTTTACTTGTGCCAGTAAGCTCATGCGAAGATGGACTTAAAGATCATATAAAGAAAGGTACTTGATCTTTGTATCTTATATGAGTTTGTTTGTCTTTATCCTATTCAATATTCACAAGCACTTTTTAGTGCTAAGACCTTGCTGCAATTCTTGCGCAACGACAACTTCCTGCTTGATCCACCCCCTTGCCCTTGCTATCATCGAGAACACCAAAGCTTCAAGGACACACTTTCCATGCAAGACGCATCACATCGTCATCAATGTACGGGCGTAAATTCCACATGAGGCAGTATCCCTCGAGCTCTGATGAAGGTGTTTTCAAGGACAATGCACTGACAATCTTTTCCTGTAGAGAAGAGAAAGGCAGCCTTCGTTAGTCAAGAGGGCGAAAGAAATAGAGCTGGGATGCCACAAAATGTAAAGCGCGCGAAAGCAAATGCACATTCTGGCTCTGGCACATGGATGCGATTTAATTTACCTGCATCGTGTAGTCAAGCCTCAGCATGTTGCGAACCATGACCATCACTGTAACAAACGATACATCCCTGTCCAAGTGATCTGCACTTTTATCCTCCTCCTGTGTAGAAACTAGAAACACCCTGTCACCCAGTTTCCATTTCACTTCATCATTGCAGACAGCAAGTTTTTCTCCAATGATGAGTAAAATACTGAAAGTACTAGAAAAAGGAATATGGAAACAGAAAATCCAACCTCCATGGAGCAGCAATCGGTACTTAGCATGTCGTCAACGCATTGACTGTCGGAAACTTCCAGAGCACTTAAACTGGCTGTTAGTGTGATGCCATAAACATTCTCGACTAGACACTCAAGCTCTTCAAGCAAAGTCTTAACTAGGAGACAATAAAAGAACACAAGGTCAATTAGAGCCAAAGAGTTTCACAAACATGTAAAAAAAGGTGATATTATAAACCCATAGCTCTAACTTTAAAATATGAACCAAAGACAACACTAAAATGACACTGATGCATATATCTTGGCCAACCGTTTTCCCTGTCTACTAATGGAAAGATAGGCAGCCCTTCTTACTATTCTTAAGGAGGGGAGGGGGTAGGAGGACTTGTGGCCAAATGTAGAGCAAAACAGAAATGTAAAACCAAAACATGACAAATATAAGGCTTCAAACTCGGTAAATGGTCAACAAATAAGTTGGTCTCTAAAAATGTACCTTGACCAAATTGATACGGTCGCTCTATCTATGCTATCATTATTGTTTATTGCATAACATAAAATGCAGAATTATGATTGCCGCTTTATACATTAGTTAACGCTTCTCTAACATGGGAATAAATCCCTTTGGATCACAAGCAAAAGTTTGCTGTGCCAATCTGACTGCATCTGGCCACTCAAGCAGTATATAGATTTTGCACAAGAATTGCAGCAAGGTCTTAGCACTAAAAAGTGCTTGTGAATATTGAATAGGATAAAGACAAACAAACTCATATAAGATACAAAGATCAAGTACCTTTCTTTATATGATCTTTAAGTCCATCTTCGCATGAGCTTACTGGCACAAGTAAAAGAAAAATTCAATATCAAACTGATTAAAGGGTATGGAATTATCATTAAAATTGAACAATTATGTTGTCTAGAGCTCATACTTCAACAAGAAATTTAAGAATAACAGCAGAATACTTAGAATTAGCTCAAAAATCACAATATGAGAGAAAACTCTACAGTCAGGACCTTCCATAGTCCGTACTACTTCAGTTCAGGTTAAAAACATGTACAGAACGAATTCAGATAAGCAAGTCATATCAACCATTAGCATGTAAGAATAAAAAAGGTTGTTCCCTAACAAAGCTATATAACTCACGCTGATTTATGTTTGAGATGTTTTGGCAGTGAAGCCTGCAGCCAGATTCAATATAGGACCTCATTCTGACAGTGCAGTTGGATTTAAGTATCTGATTCATGACATCTGATTCCTTAGGAATCTGCGGCCTACGAAAATACTCTGCAATAAGATTGTTCAGTGCCTCAGTCAACACAATTACAGAAAATTAACCGGTGAACAGTACATAATACTATCACGACGTTAAAGATTAAATGGCATCCCAGTGGATAATATAAACTGAACCTCCATGGCATATCAGTTGTGCCAACAAAAGAGGAAGGAGAGCATATCAGAGTACTAACCAAGCTCCTCACGAAATCTCCCAAGCAATCGCTCCCCAGATTCAGCGAGCTCCTCGAACTGAGCGACCCTGTGTCGCCACAGATGGAAGAATCAGCTTAGCTCAGGTTAATGCAAATTTCAGTCAAAAAAGGAAACGGATTCCGTTCGCATAAGAGAGGATGAATTACTTGGTCATGAACTCCATGAAGACACCGCGGCAACTGCTCTCATCCTCACCCGCCACCTCAGGCGGCGGCGGCGGCTGCGCGGCGAGCATAGCTGGAACCTCTCCCCTGCCTGCAATAGTGGTGGGTCCAGTATTTTGAGGTTGGGTATTAAAAGATATGAAGGGGGTTAAAAAAAAGTAACAACCTAAAGTTTAGTATTTGGCATATATACTACCACACAATTATAATTGTATTATATATAGCAGATATAACACATAATATATATAGCAGATGCAACTGTGAGCACAAATGGACTCACAGTGAAACTGGTGGTTGCGAGTAGCAATTCTAATCAATGTTATTGATACGATCTTGATCTCTAATTTAATCAGCAGGATTGAGGATGTATTATTCTGATGATTTCTTAAGTGCGTAGCAGATTGCATGGATTAATAATCGTTAGTCGTTGCTGATGGCCTTGTGCCCTTGTTCGACGAATCAAAGCTTGGCCTTTCTGATTATTTTCACCATTGGATGACAGACTGGCTATTGTGTCATTATGTCTCTTGCTTCAAACCATTTAAAGTAAGCGTGGAGGCGTGCACGGTGCACCTCCAGTCCTCCACTTCCTCTCTGAACTGTCCAGACCACTCGATCAAGCTCTCCACTGTCTCACGATAGCAACAATAGTTGCCATTGCCATCTTGTTGATCAAGATTCAGTTTTCAGTGAAAGGATCTTTTTTTTTTTTGAAACTAAAGGATCTTGGTACTGGTCACAACAAAATGGTTAGTTCCAGGAAGTTCTGTCTGTCTCTACCCGTATATTTCTGAGTCTAATATTTCTCTTCCTTTGCCCTCATTTTCATCACGGTAGTAGCAATATTGAAGGGGTTTAAAAAAAATCGAATACTGATCTAATATCAGTAAATGGGAAGCCAATTGAATATTGATTCACAGTTGGTGCTGCAATCGATCAGAGACTCAAGAGTAATCAGACCTGCTCGGCTGCTCCTCTTCCGTTGCTCCCTGCTCTGTGCTCCAGCCTCCTCGGTGGGACGGTGGCTCGGTGCCGCACTGCCGCGCCGGCCTCCAGTCGCGGAACCGCCGCCGCGCCGGCCTCAGTGGTGCGAGCGCGACGATGCCCCTGGCTGCGGCGGCGCTGCCCCGGCCGCTGGCCACTGCCCGCAGGTGCGCGATGCGTCAGCCGCCCAAGCCAAGCCGAGTAGAGAGCTGCCGGTCCGCCGCCGCCTCGAATGGAACCTCTCCCCTGCCTCAGCCTGCGCCCTGCGCCCTTCAGCAAGCTTCCACGAAGCTCGCCTCAACGGTGACGGCGAGACGAGCCCAGTATACTTGTTTAATGGGTTTGACATTTCGGGCCCACTTTCTGAGTCTCTGGGCCTACAGCCCATGTTCTCTGGGCCCATGTGGCTTTGATCCAGGGTGCGGTGGCCTCGGCTCCGTCCTGGACGAGGCAACGGCCGCCGCGAACGGAGAACGGCCGGCGAGGCGCCACGTGTCCCCAGCCGCGGCCTCACTCGCACTACTCCCTCGCCTTCCTCACCCTGCTCGTCGTCTCCCACCAGTTGCCTTCGCCTCGCCGGACGCCGTCGCCCTCCGCTTCTGCGACTCCGTCCGAGATGGCCGCCTCGGCATTGGCCTCCCGCGCGCTGCGGCCTCCGCACGGCCGCCACCCTGCCGCCCCTTCGCCGCGTCCGCGCCTGCGTGCGCGTGCGCGCTCGGCAACCGCCGCCGCTCCAAGGGCGCGCTGCCGCGCGGTGGCTGCGGACGAGCGCCCCGCCGACCCCGCGTTCCCCGAGGGCCAGAACCGCGGGATTTCCGGGTACGGACCGCAACACGCCAACCAAACTGAGATTTCAGACTTCGCCTCCTCCTCATCGCCTCGCCGTTGTTGCGTTGGTTGGTCTGCGGTCGACCAGGGCGGTGGAGCGGCCGGAGGCGGACATCGTTGTGATAGGCAGTGGGCTCGGCGGGCTGTGCTGCGCCGGCCTCCTGGCGAGGTACGGCCAGGACGTGCTGGTGCTCGAGAGCCATGACCGCCCGGGAGGCGCCGCGCACTCGTTCGATATCAAGGGCTTCAACTTCGATTCAGGGCCATCCTTGTTCTCCGGGTTCCAGTCCAGAGGCCCCCAGGCAAATCCACTTGCTCAGGTGAAGTGCTACGTCATTGTGCATAGCCTTTTTGTCATTTTTGTAGTTGGATGGACGGAAACGGACAATGATATTGATCATGGTGACAGCTTCAAATGTTATGATTTGTTTGCCTGGCTCAGGTCCTCGATGCGTTAGGCGAATCAGTCTCTTGCGCGTCTTATGACTCTTGGATGGTTTATGTACCTGAAGGACAATTCCTCTCACGGATAGGACCAACTGAATTCCTCAAGGTAATATTTCTTGATTAGGCCACTCAATACATTAGTACAGTCTCAATTTTATTCGCATGTTCGATTATTGTCTAATTAGTAACTATTGGGTATCCTCATAATCTTTTTTTTTTGCTTATAATGAGTTAAGGACAATAATGAAGAAACCAATGAAGAGTTGTTTATGGATGATAGACAGACATGGCTCAATTTATGACCATTTCAATACTGGACAAAACCCAATTACCCTGCAATGTTGTATGCTCCACAGTGCACACTTAGTTGTTGGGATCGAAAGAGGGAAGGGGGATTTCTGTTGCAGTAGTAGGCTAAGATTTTCTGGGATAAACAGCACAGATTATTAAATGTAGCAATGCTCTTTCACATATAACAATATCTGTTGTTAGCATTTTGTTTATGTCAGTGTTATCCTAAAAGCTAAACGGTAAACAGTCGGTCACCTACCGTTTAGCCATTATTCGGCCTAGTCGTCCACTTAAACAGGCTAAACGGTCGTTTAAACGGGCTAAACTGCCGATTAAACAGAAACAGTGTACCATTGTGTAGCATTTAAACGGTGTGTAGACGGTCTAAACGGCCGTTTAGGCGAACAGTGGTTTATGTTGGGATGCTCCCGCTCTTGATTGGATCCTGAGACCTGATTTGTAATCCCTGCAGGACCTTGAGATGTTTGTTGGTGTTGACGCTGTCCAGGAGTGGAAAAAACTTCTTGTGAGTTTGCTTCATATTTAGATTCTTGGGTTTGGTAAAGGCTTTGCTAGATGTAGATGAGCACTTTGAACTACTGAACAATGCATGGGTAATGCACTAGGTGTTATCCTCCTTGTGCGTTAGTACTTGTATGCACTATATCACACAAAGTTCATAACTTAGGATGCTATATTCCTTTAAAAGTGTGCTAATACCATACTGAAAACAATCTCAGGATGCAGTTATTCCTATGTCTGCAGCTGCAATGGCTTTGCCTCCACTTTCCATTCGAGGTGATTTGGGCATTCTATCTACAGCTGCCGGTAGATATGCTCCTTCGTTGTTGAAATCATTCATACAAATGGGACCCCAAGGAGCTCTGGGCGCTACAAAACTGCTACGTCCATTCAAAGAAATTGTTGATTCACTGGGGCTGAAAAATCCCTTTGTTCGTAACTGGATCGATCTCCTGTGCTTTCTACTTGCTGGAGTTAAATCTGATGGTGCTCTTTCTGCAGAAATGGTAATCTAAGTTCCACTATAAAAAACTTCCTCTTCAGTGCTTTCCCAAACTTTAGCACATGATGAAAATTGTGAATTGTAGAATGTGAGCAAATTCAGTATTTGTTGCCTTGCCTGTATCTGGGAATCTAAGGTTGAGGCATCCTCATTACTACATAAAATGAATGTGCAGTGCATTTGGATTTTCCTGATATGACACTATCCAGAACTAATAGATCATATGCATGAGCATGAACTGCATTAACAAAAACTTGCATTATGTGTTTGTTTTAAACAAGTTTGTGTCCTATCAATCGGACAGATGTAATAATCTGTGTGACTACTACTATCAGTGCATAGATTCTGGTGGCGAGGGCCAAAGGAGATAGGGAACATGGGAGTATTGTTGTAACACTGCCCCTTCTGTTATGATCGACAAGGTCTCTGATACCAAGTTGGTACAACGCCGAACCTTGCTTCTCAGGAAGTAGGGAGGAGAATTGGGAACGTGAGATCGCTGGGGCTTGCGGCGAGTTGGAGCCGTGGTCGGCGACTAGGATCCGTGCAATGAGCAGAGAACGGGAGAACGAGAGGCCCAGACGCCCAAGGGTGACTTAAGTCACAATCCCAGGCTAAGTTTTGCATTGATCACGAGTTTGATACTTATACATTGAGGACTCTAACAACCGAACGATAACAAAAAGGAAACCTAACAACCAATCAAATCTTTCCTAACAAACCAAATCTTCCTAGACTTTAGATAGAACTGGACCTTGGAACAGCCATCGTGATGACCACGCACGGGCCTCTCGGCCCGGTTCAGCCACTTTGACGCCTAGCCCTGCGCTCATACGTGGTGCCGACCATAACAGAAGGGGCAGTGTTACAACAATACTCCCATGTTCCCTATCTCCTTTGGCCCTCGCCACCAGAATCTATGCACTGATAGTAGTAGTCACACAGATTATTACATCTGTCCGATTGATAGGACACAAACTTGTTTAAAACAAACACATAATGCAAGTTTTTGTTAATGCAGTTCATGCTCATGCATATGATCTATTAGTTCTGGATAGTGTCATATCAGGAAAATCCAAATGCACTGCACATTCATTTTATGTAGTAATGAGGATGCCTCAACCTTAGATTCCCAGATACAGGCAAGGCAACAAATACTGAATTTGCTCACATTCTACAATTCACAATTTTCATCATGTGCTAAAGTTTGGGAAAGCACTGAAGAGGAAGTTTTTTATAGTGGAACTTAGATTACCATTTCTGCAGAAAGAGCACCATCAGATTTAACTCCAGCAAGTAGAAAGCACAGGAGATCGATCCAGTTACGAACAAAGGGATTTTTCAGCCCCAGTGAATCAACAATTTCTTTGAATGGACGTAGCAGTTTTGTAGCGCCCAGAGCTCCTTGGGGTCCCATTTGTATGAATGATTTCAACAACGAAGGAGCATATCTACCGGCAGCTGTAGATAGAATGCCCAAATCACCTCGAATGGAAAGTGGAGGCAAAGCCATTGCAGCTGCAGACATAGGAATAACTGCATCCTGAGATTGTTTTCAGTATGGTATTAGCACACTTTTAAAGGAATATAGCATCCTAAGTTATGAACTTTGTGTGATATAGTGCATACAAGTACTAACGCACAAGGAGGATAACACCTAGTGCATTACCCATGCATTGTTCAGTAGTTCAAAGTGCTCATCTACATCTAGCAAAGCCTTTACCAAACCCAAGAATCTAAATATGAAGCAAACTCACAAGAAGTTTTTTCCACTCCTGGACAGCGTCAACACCAACAAACATCTCAAGGTCCTGCAGGGATTACAAATCAGGTCTCAGGATCCAATCAAGAGCGGGAGCATCCCAACATAAACCACTGTTCGCCTAAACGGCCGTTTAGACCGTCTACACACCGTTTAAATGCTACACAATGGTACACTGTTTCTGTTTAATCGGCAGTTTAGCCCGTTTAAACGACCGTTTAGCCTGTTTAAGTGGACGACTAGGCCGAATAATGGCTAAACGGTAGGTGACCGACTGTTTACCGTTTAGCTTTTAGGATAACACTGACATAAACAAAATGCTAACAACAGATATTGTTATATGTGAAAGAGCATTGCTACATTTAATAATCTGTGCTGTTTATCCCAGAAAATCTTAGCCTACTACTGCAACAGAAATCCCCCTTCCCTCTTTCGATCCCAACAACTAAGTGTGCACTGTGGAGCATACAACATTGCAGGGTAATTGGGTTTTGTCCAGTATTGAAATGGTCATAAATTGAGCCATGTCTGTCTCAATTTTATTCGCATGTTCGATTATTGTCTAATTAGTAACTATTGGGTATCCTCATAATCTTTTTTTTTTGCTTATAATGAGTTAAGGACAATAATGAAGAAACCAATGAAGAGTTGTTTATGGATGATAGACAGACATGGCTCAATTTATGACCATTTCAATACTGGACAAAACCCAATTACCCTGCAATGTTGTATGCTCCACAGTGCACACTTAGTTGTTGGGATCGAAAGAGGGAAGGGGGATTTCTGTTGCAGTAGTAGGCTAAGATTTTCTGGGATAAACAGCACAGATTATTAAATGTAGCAATGCTCTTTCACATATAACAATATCTGTTGTTAGCATTTTGTTTATGTCAGTGTTATCCTAAAAGCTAAACGGTAAACAGTCGGTCACCTACCGTTTAGCCATTATTCGGCCTAGTCGTCCACTTAAACAGGCTAAACGGTCGTTTAAACGGGCTAAACTGCCGATTAAACAGAAACAGTGTACCATTGTGTAGCATTTAAACGGTGTGTAGACGGTCTAAACGGCCGTTTAGGCGAACAGTGGTTTATGTTGGGATGCTCCCGCTCTTGATTGGATCCTGAGACCTGATTTGTAATCCCTGCAGGACCTTGAGATGTTTGTTGGTGTTGACGCTGTCCAGGAGTGGAAAAAACTTCTTGTGAGTTTGCTTCATATTTAGATTCTTGGGTTTGGTAAAGGCTTTGCTAGATGTAGATGAGCACTTTGAACTACTGAACAATGCATGGGTAATGCACTAGGTGTTATCCTCCTTGTGCGTTAGTACTTGTATGCACTATATCACACAAAGTTCATAACTTAGGATGCTATATTCCTTTAAAAGTGTGCTAATACCATACTGAAAACAATCTCAGGATGCAGTTATTCCTATGTCTGCAGCTGCAATGGCTTTGCCTCCACTTTCCATTCGAGGTGATTTGGGCATTCTATCTACAGCTGCCGGTAGATATGCTCCTTCGTTGTTGAAATCATTCATACAAATGGGACCCCAAGGAGCTCTGGGCGCTACAAAACTGCTACGTCCATTCAAAGAAATTGTTGATTCACTGGGGCTGAAAAATCCCTTTGTTCGTAACTGGATCGATCTCCTGTGCTTTCTACTTGCTGGAGTTAAATCTGATGGTGCTCTTTCTGCAGAAATGGTAATCTAAGTTCCACTATAAAAAACTTCCTCTTCAGTGCTTTCCCAAACTTTAGCACATGATGAAAATTGTGAATTGTAGAATGTGAGCAAATTCAGTATTTGTTGCCTTGCCTGTATCTGGGAATCTAAGGTTGAGGCATCCTCATTACTACATAAAATGAATGTGCAGTGCATTTGGATTTTCCTGATATGACACTATCCAGAACTAATAGATCATATGCATGAGCATGAACTGCATTAACAAAAACTTGCATTATGTGTTTGTTTTAAACAAGTTTGTGTCCTATCAATCGGACAGATGTAATAATCTGTGTGACTACTACTATCAGTGCATAGATTCTGGTGGCGAGGGCCAAAGGAGATAGGGAACATGGGAGTATTGTTGTAACACTGCCCCTTCTGTTATGGTCGGCACCACGTATGAGCGCAGGGCTAGGCGTCAAAGTGGCTGAACCGGGCCGAGAGGCCCGTGCGTGGTCATCACGATGGCTGTTCCAAGGTCCAGTTCTATCTAAAGTCTAGGAAGATTTGGTTTGTTAGGAAAGATTTGATTGGTTGTTAGGTTTCCTTTTTGTTATCGTTCGGTTGTTAGAGTCCTCAATGTATAAGTATCAAACTCGTGATCAATGCAAAACTTAGCCTGGGATTGTGACTTAAGTCACCCTTGGGCGTCTGGGCCTCTCGTTCTCCCGTTCTCTGCTCATTGCACGGATCCTAGTCGCCGACCACGGCTCCAACTCGCCGCAAGCCCCAGCGATCTCACGTTCCCAATTCTCCTCCCTACTTCCTGAGAAGCAAGGTTCGGCGTTGTACCAACTTGGTATCAGAGACCTTGTCGATCATGGATGCCTCCGCCAACGCCTCCGCCGCCACCACCTCCACCACCAACGCCGCCGCGCCGCCAATTCCACCCAGCTCCTCCACCGTTGTGACGTCCGATGTCCTGGTGCAACCCACCGGAGCGCTCGTGAACACCATTCCACCCCTCGGCCCGCCCACGCTTGCCTCCATCGCGGAAACCCTTGCCCGCATGCAGCTGCAGATGGCCGCCATCAACGACCACCTGGCAGATCAAGGCGCCCGCTTGTCGGCCATCGATGGTCGGCCGACCTTCCCGCAATTCGGATTGCCCCGGTTCGGCGGCGTTCCCCAGCTACCCGCGGTGTCCCAGCCCGTGATCACGGAGGTGACGGCGGGGGACTCATCCGCCTCTGTCTCACCGTCCTTACCGCTGTCGTCACCGGCGCCGCAGGCGCCGCTACAGACGATGCCGCCGTCCACGGGAGTGCCGATCCAACAGATCAGATTTCCGCACTCTCCTTCGCCGATCCCGGTATTCCCATATACCGGGCTGCCCGTCTCCTCAGCTCCGACCTCGCACATGTCGACGACGCCGCCCCACGCCAGGACGGCTTACGCCGGCACGTCTACCGGGGGACCACCACCGGAGTTTGAGGGCTTCTCCGTGCCTAAGTATCACAAGCTCACCTTCAACACCTTCGACGGCAAAGAAGATCCTCTCGGGTGGCTCAATAAGTGTGAGGTGGTGGCGGCGGAGGCGTTGGCGGAGGCATCCATGATCGACAAGGTCTCTGATACCAAGTTGGTACAACGCCGAACCTTGCTTCTCAGGAAGTAGGGAGGAGAATTGGGAACGTGAGATCGCTGGGGCTTGCGGCGAGTTGGAGCCGTGGTCGGCGACTAGGATCCGTGCAATGAGCAGAGAACGGGAGAACGAGAGGCCCAGACGCCCAAGGGTGACTTAAGTCACAATCCCAGGCTAAGTTTTGCATTGATCACGAGTTTGATACTTATACATTGAGGACTCTAACAACCGAACGATAACAAAAAGGAAACCTAACAACCAATCAATCTTTCCTAACAAACCAAATCTTCCTAGACTTTAGATAGAACTGGACCTTGGAACAGCCATCGTGATGACCACGCACGGGCCTCTCGGCCCGGTTCAGCCACTTTGACGCCTAGCCCTGCGCTCATACGTGGTGCCGACCATAACAGAAGGGGCAGTGTTACAACAATACTCCCATGTTCCCTATCTCCTTT
>JAHUYU010003275.1:0-17289 GCA_030439765.1 Tripidium arundinaceum | reverse complement strand
CGGGACGATCGCGATGATGAAGATGAGAACTGCTCCTGCACCTGTGGCAGTGGCACGGCACTGCACGGCCGTCGCCCGTCGTATGTATATGCAACGTTACGTGCGCTTTTGAATCGGAGAACGAATAGTGTACACTAGTAGAAGACGCGCGCCATCGCGCGCGGTAGTAGTCGTCAAAGTACTCTAGAAAAAGTATGCATTAAATTTTAAGGTGGTATGAGACACACCATAGAACAGTGGCAGGATTTGGTATAGACTGAAATGCACATGGATGTGAGGTATATGCTGCAGATACGCGTAGCATTGTACTATAAAGAGTCGGATGTCATGTATTACACAGATAGAAAAAGGAAAAAAATTGGTCGCGCAGCAGCGGGTAAAGAGAGAACCGCCAAAAATAAACTCGAAATTAAACGTAAGTTGAAAACTATACAAAAGTACCATTTTGCGTAAATTCAATCAAACTTTTATTTGGCACTAAGGGTGGCTATTAGTCAATAGGTAAATAAGTAATGTATCTACTTTAGATACGTTGCTGCGATAACTTTTTAAATCAAGTCTGCCTTCATGTTTGGTAACATGGCCAACTTTGTTGTATATTTTTTAAATACAGCCCTTGCAAGCAGTTTATATTCTTCAGTTAGGTAAAGTTAACCTTTAAATGAATAATCTAATACGAAGTAAAAAGAACAATATTCCATTTGTGCATCTTAGCAAAGAATGTAAATTTCTGCTAGCTCTTGCAGTCTTGCATACAATGCATTTTCAGTGGTATGAGTCTAAGAAATATGATAAACATCTGAGATTGAATGCTCAATGATGGAACGCGAAAGTAGTAGATCATCATAAGTACATATGCAGCCCAAAAGTTGTCTAGTGTATTACACATGTACCCTACCGAGGTCTATCTATTGTCCTACGACAGGAGCTGCTACGATTTCCTTAGTTAAGCTTATAAAATCAGCAGCTAATTGGCATTCCAATCACAATAATCCTGTGTTGTCTGTTCGCTCACCTTGTGCCTTGGTTACATGGTCTCCATGAATAATTGTATGGGCAGTTGCGTCAAGCTCGCATCTGTAGCAGTGGCAAGTACACAAATGTGAGCGCCAACTACTACATGGTATTCAATTTGAGCAGCCCGTCCATGTTCCCGCTTGCCTCAGTTGTTCTTCCAGTTTTGTTCCTGGTCAGCTGCATGGATGGAGGCCACTGCAACATGATAGTATTAATATTAATATGGTCATTGTTGTTGTTACTACTATTATTATTTTTGTTTCAGGGGTGTTTATTAAGCATCATAAGATAACAAGGATGGCTTGTTTCAGGGCTGCCTTAACACTTTGACCATTTTCCAATTTGTCTCTGTTGTGCCATGATTAAAAATAAACCATACCTGCTCTATTGCAAAAAATAGTGCAAGCATCTATGAAGATTGGTAGAGGAAGATACATGTCAAGATTTTGAAGGTAAATTGTGCCTGTCGAACAGAGGTAAGGGCTTAGCTGAAGCCTAATTTTTGTGTGGTAATGTCGATGCACATGAAACAAAATATATGATAGATTCTTGCGAACTATCCAAGGATGGGACATTTTTGAAGGCGGTATATATGAAATGGCAAAATCAGATATTGAAATTTGCAAGGGGAAAATAAAGACTTCTTACAGGTCCAAGATAGTATAGAGGCGAATTAAAGTGCAAGTTTTGTACCTAGGCACTGCAGCTTCATATCTAAAAACCAAAACCATCAATGAGCACACCGATAAATAAAAGAGCAGTCGTTATGTTAATTTATACTTTACCTCTGAGGCATATATCACCTCTTATCATCCTACAATGAGGAGACAGATATGGAAACGAGATAAATTATTGGTCTATGTAGATAAGCCTGTGAAGGGGGTTGCTAGAAAGAAGGCCTGCATGCAGCTGACCAGGAACAAAACTGGAAGAACAACTGAGGCAAGCGGGAACATGGACGGGCTGCTCAAATTGAATACCATGTAGTAGTTGGCGCTCACATTTGTGTACTTGCCACTGCTACAGATGCGAGCTTGACGCAACTGCCCATACAATTATTCATGGAGACCATGTAACCAAGGCACAAGGTGAGCGAACAGACAACACAGGATTATTGTGATTGGAATGCCAATTAGCTGCTGATTTTATAAGTTTAACTAAGGAAATCGTAGCAGCTCCTGTCGTAGGACAATAGATAGACCTCGGTAGGGTACATGTGTAATACACTAGACAACTTTTGGGCTGCATATGTACTTATGATGATCTACTACTTTCGCGTTCCATCATTGAGCATTCAATCTCAGATGTTTATCATATTTCTTAGACTCATACCACTGAAAATGCATTGTATGCAAGACTGCAAGAGCTAGCAGAAATTTACATTCTTTGCTAAGATGCACAAATGGAATATTGTTCTTTTTACTTCGTATTAGATTATTCATTTAAAGGTTAACTTTACCTAACTGAAGAATATAAACTGCTTGCAAGGGCTGTATTTAAAAAATATACAACAAAGTTGGCCATGTTACCAAACATGAAGGCAGACTTGATTTAAAAAGTTATCGCAGCAACGTATCTAAAGTAGATACATTACTTATTTACCTATTGACTAATAGCCACCCTTAGTGCCAAATAAAAGTTTGATTGAATTTACGCAAAATGGTACTTTTGTATAGTTTTCAACTTACGTTTAATTTCGAGTTTATTTTTGGCGGTTCTCTCTTTACCCGCTGCTGCGCGACCAATTTTTTTCCTTTTTCTATCTGTGTAATACATGACATCCGACTCTTTATAGTACAATGCTACGCGTATCTGCAGCATATACCTCACATCCATGTGCATTTCAGTCTATACCAAATCCTGCCACTGTTCTATGGTGTGTCTCATACCACCTTAAAATTTAATGCATACTTTTTCTAGAGTACTTTGACGACTACTACCGCGCGCGATGGCGCGCGTCTTCTACTAGTGTACACTATTCGTTCTCCGATTCAAAAGCGCACGTAACGTTGCATATACATACGACGGGCGACGGCCGTGCAGTGCCGTGCCACTGCCACAGGTGCAGGTGCAGTTCCCTTCCTCGATCGATCGATTATCGATCGGCAGGCCGCCGGCCGGGACGATCGCGATGATGAAGATGAAGAACCCTGCTCCTGCTAGTAGTAGTGTTGCTGTAGAGGTGAAGAAGGGGTCGTGGAGCCCTGAGGAGGACGCCCTGCTGACCAGGCTGGTGGAGGAGCACGGGCCCCACCGCTGGAGCCTCATCAGCGCCGCCATCCCCGGCCGCTCCAGCAAGTCCTGCCGCCTCCGCTGGTGCAACCAGCTAGCTCAGCCCCGACGTGCACCACCGCCCTTTCACGCCGCACGAGGACGCGCTCATCCTCGCCGCCCACGCCCGCTACGGCAACAAATGGGCCACCATCGCGCGCCTCCTCCCTGGCCGCACCGACAACTCCATCAAGAACCACTGGAACTCCAACCTCCGGAGGTGCAGGCGCCGAGCGGCGGCGGCCTCCCGAGCTGCTGCTGACCCGTGCATCGCCATCGACCCTCAGCAGGTGCAGGACAGCGACGACGTCGTTCCTCCTCCTGCTGCTGCTGCTCAACCTGAACATCATCATCGTCCGCAGCAGCCAGTGGCTGTGGTTGCTGGTGGTTTAGGGGGCGGCAACAGCAGCGTTCTGCCTGCAGGGGCCGCTACCGCCGAGGCCGAGCCGGCGAGCCGTCTACGCCACCGTCTCTGTCCCTGAGCCTTGGCCTGCCGCTGCCAGCAGCACAACCAGGAGCCGCGGCTAACGAGGAAAGCCGCGACAGCCAGCAGGGCCACGGCCAAGCATCATCGCCGCTAACGCTACTGCAGGAAGGAACGCTACTACAGGAAGGAGAAGGAAACGCGCAGCTGTTGGCAGTGGGGCGCCAGATGGTCAGGGAGGAGGAACGCCAGACGGGACAGCTCGCCTACTCAGTCATGGCCGCAGCAGCAGCAGCCAGAGCCAAGGGACACCACCGTTGATCTGTGATCCGTTGTGCATGTTACTGCTGTGTTGCTGCCTGCTTGCATTTCCCTCCTTTCTCCTCTGCCTGCAAGTGTACTTTGTTTTCCTTCATTTCTTGTACTCCCTTCCCTTCCATACTGTTTCGTTTATGCGACTGCAATTGGGATCCTTTGGCTGCTACTCCATGCTCATGCTGGCTTCTCCCGAGTTCTAAGTATATACAGGTAGGTACAGCTTATTTAACACCAAAGGGATATATACAGGTAGGTACAGCTTATTTAACACCAAAGGGATCTTATCACCTCAAACAAATAGGCAAATAGCGTTTAGTTGAAGCATAAGCATCAAATGTAGCAAACAAATTTCAACCTAACAGCCGCTGCTGCAGATTGCGTCCCTATATGTACCACAGGACAAAAGCTTTTACCACACGGCAAAAGTCCACTATCGCATGACATTTTTCACTTCACAACACCAATTTATTATTCAATAGCAATCGAGTCATCGCAAAAACAAAACAAAAGTAGCCACGACGCACAGTAAGTAATGGTACAGCAAATAAGCAACTCAAAGCATTACGACAGGTCCAGCAGGGGAGGGAGTACAAGAAATGAAGGAAAACAAAGTACACTTGCAGGCAGAGGAGAAAGGAGGGAAATGCAAGCAGGCAGCAACACAGCAGTAACATGCACAACGGATCACAGATCAACGGTGGTGTCCCTTGGCTCTGGCTGCTGCTGCTGCGGCCATGACTGAGTAGGCGAGCTGTCCCGTCTGGCGTTCCTCCTCCCTGACCATCTGGCGCCCCACTGCCAACAGCTGCGCGTTTCCTTCTCCTTCCTGTAGTAGCGTTCCTTCCTGCAGTAGCGTTAGCGGCGATGATGCTTGGCCGTGGCCCTGCTGGCTGTCGCGGCTTTCCTCGTTAGCCGCGGCTCCTGGTTGTGCTGCTGGCAGCGGCAGGCCAAGGCTCAGGGACAGAGACGGTGGCGTAGACGGCTCGCCGGCTCGGCCTCGGCGGTAGCGGCCCCTGCAGGCAGAACGCTGCTGTTGCCGCCCCCTAAACCACCAGCAACCACAGCCACTGGCTGCTGCGGACGATGATGATGTTCAGGTTGAGCAGCAGCAGCAGGAGGAGGAACGACGTCGTCGCTGTCCTGCACCTGCTGAGGGTCGATGGCGATGCACGGGTCAGCAGCAGCTCGGGAGGCCGCCGCCGCTCGGCGCCTGCACCTCCGGAGGTTGGAGTTCCAGTGGTTCTTGATGGAGTTGTCGGTGCGGCCAGGGAGGAGGCGCGCGATGGTGGCCCATTTGTTGCCGTAGCGGGCGTGGGCGGCGAGGATGAGCGCGTCCTCGTGCGGCGTGAAAGGGCGGTGGTGCACGTCGGGGCTGAGCTAGCTGGTTGCACCAGCGGAGGCGGCAGGACTTGCTGGAGCGGCCGGGGATGGCGGCGCTGATGAGGCTCCAGCGGTGGGGCCCGTGCTCCTCCACCAGCCTGGTCAGCAGGGCGTCCTCCTCAGGGCTCCACGACCCCTTCTTCACCTCTACAGCAACACTACTACTAGCAGGAGCAGGGTTCTTCATCTTCATCATCGCGATCGTCCCGGCCGGCGGCCTGCCGATCGATAATCGATCGATCGAGGAAGGGAACTGCACCTGCACCTGTGGCAGTGGCACGGCACTGCACGGCCGTCGCCCGTCGTATGTATATGCAACGTTACGTGCGCTTTTGAATCGGAGAACGAATAGTGTACACTAGTAGAAGACGCGCGCCATCGCGCGCGGTAGTAGTCGTCAAAGTACTCTAGAAAAAGTATGCATTAAATTTTAAGGTGGTATGAGACACACCATAGAACAGTGGCAGGATTTGGTATAGACTGAAATGCACATGGATGTGAGGTATATGCTGCAGATACGCGTAGCATTGTACTATAAAGAGTCGGATGTCATGTATTACACAGATAGAAAAAGGAAAAAAATTGGTCGCGCAGCAGCGGGTAAAGAGAGAACCGCCAAAAATAAACTCGAAATTAAACGTAAGTTGAAAACTATACAAAAGTACCATTTTGCGTAAATTCAATCAAACTTTTATTTGGCACTAAGGGTGGCTATTAGTCAATAGGTAAATAAGTAATGTATCTACTTTAGATACGTTGCTGCGATAACTTTTTAAATCAAGTCTGCCTTCATGTTTGGTAACATGGCCAACTTTGTTGTATATTTTTTAAATACAGCCCTTGCAAGCAGTTTATATTCTTCAGTTAGGTAAAGTTAACCTTTAAATGAATAATCTAATACGAAGTAAAAAGAACAATATTCCATTTGTGCATCTTAGCAAAGAATGTAAATTTCTGCTAGCTCTTGCAGTCTTGCATACAATGCATTTTCAGTGGTATGAGTCTAAGAAATATGATAAACATCTGAGATTGAATGCTCAATGATGGAACGCGAAAGTAGTAGATCATCATAAGTACATATGCAGCCCAAAAGTTGTCTAGTGTATTACACATGTACCCTACCGAGGTCTATCTATTGTCCTACGACAGGAGCTGCTACGATTTCCTTAGTTAAACTTATAAAATCAGCAGCTAATTGGCATTCCAATCACAATAATCCTGTGTTGTCTGTTCGCTCACCTTGTGCCTTGGTTACATGGTCTCCATGAATAATTGTATGGGCAGTTGCGTCAAGCTCGCATCTGTAGCAGTGGCAAGTACACAAATGTGAGCGCCAACTACTACATGGTATTCAATTTGAGCAGCCCGTCCATGTTCCCGCTTGCCTCAGTTGTTCTTCCAGTTTTGTTCCTGGTCAGCTGCATGCAGGCCTTCTTTCTAGCAACCCCCTTCACAGGCTTATCTACATAGACCAATAATTTATCTCGTTTCCATATCTGTCTCCTCATTGTAGGATGATAAGAGGTGATATATGCCTCAGAGGTAAAGTATAAATTAACATAACGACTGCTCTTTTATTTATCGGTGTGCTCATTGATGGTTTTGGTTTTTAGATATGAAGCTGCAGTGCCTAGGTACAAAACTTGCACTTTAATTCGCCTCTATACTATCTTGGACCTGTAAGAAGTCTTTATTTTCCCCTTGCAAATTTCAATATCTGATTTTGCCATTTCATATATACCGCCTTCAAAAATGTCCCATCCTTGGATAGTTCGCAAGAATCTATCATATATTTTGTTTCATGTGCATCGACATTACCACACAAAAATTAGGCTTCAGCTAAGCCCTTACCTCTGTTCGACAGGCACAATTTACCTTCAAAATCTTGACATGTATCTTCCTCTACCAATCTTCATAGATGCTTGCACTATTTTTTGCAATAGAGCAGGTATGGTTTATTTTTAATCATGGCACAACAGAGACAAATTGGAAAATGGTCAAAGTGTTAAGGCAGCCCTGAAACAAGCCATCCTTGTTATCTTATGATGCTTAATAAACACCCCTGAAACAAAAATAATAATAGTAGTAACAACAACAATGACCATATTAATATTAATACTATCATGTTGCAGTGGCCTCCATCCATGCAGCTGACCAGGAACAAAACTGGAAGAACAACTGAGGCAAGCGGGAACATGGACGGGCTGCTCAAATTGAATACCATGTAGTAGTTGGCGCTCACATTTGTGTACTTGCCACTGCTACAGATGCGAGCTTGACGCAACTGCCCATACAATTATTCATGGAGACCATGTAACCAAGGCACAAGGTGAGCGAACAGACAACACAGGATTATTGTGATTGGAATGCCAATTAGCTGCTGATTTTATAAGCTTAACTAAGGAAATCGTAGCAGCTCCTGTCGTAGGACAATAGATAGACCTCGGTAGGGTACATGTGTAATACACTAGACAACTTTTGGGCTGCATATGTACTTATGATGATCTACTACTTTCGCGTTCCATCATTGAGCATTCAATCTCAGATGTTTATCATATTTCTTAGACTCATACCACTGAAAATGCATTGTATGCAAGACTGCAAGAGCTAGCAGAAATTTACATTCTTTGCTAAGATGCACAAATGGAATATTGTTCTTTTTACTTCGTATTAGATTATTCATTTAAAGGTTAACTTTACCTAACTGAAGAATATAAACTGCTTGCAAGGGCTGTATTTAAAAAATATACAACAAAGTTGGCCATGTTACCAAACATGAAGGCAGACTTGATTTAAAAAGTTATCGCAGCAACGTATCTAAAGTAGATACATTACTTATTTACCTATTGACTAATAGCCACCCTTAGTGCCAAATAAAAGTTTGATTGAATTTACGCAAAATGGTACTTTTGTATAGTTTTCAACTTACGTTTAATTTCGAGTTTATTTTTGGCGGTTCTCTCTTTACCCGCTGCTGCGCGACCAATTTTTTTCCTTTTTCTATCTGTGTAATACATGACATCCGACTCTTTATAGTACAATGCTACGCGTATCTGCAGCATATACCTCACATCCATGTGCATTTCAGTCTATACCAAATCCTGCCACTGTTCTATGGTGTGTCTCATACCACCTTAAAATTTAATGCATACTTTTTCTAGAGTACTTTGACGACTACTACCGCGCGCGATGGCGCGCGTCTTCTACTAGTGTACACTATTCGTTCTCCGATTCAAAAGCGCACGTAACGTTGCATATACATACGACGGGCGACGGCCGTGCAGTGCCGTGCCACTGCCACAGGTGCAGGTGCAGTTCCCTTCCTCGATCGATCGATTATCGATCGGCAGGCCGCCGGCCGGGACGATCGCGATGATGAAGATGAAGAACCCTGCTCCTGCTAGTAGTAGTGTTGCTGTAGAGGTGAAGAAGGGGTCGTGGAGCCCTGAGGAGGACGCCCTGCTGACCAGGCTGGTGGAGGAGCACGGGCCCCACCGCTGGAGCCTCATCAGCGCCGCCATCCCCGGCCGCTCCAGCAAGTCCTGCCGCCTCCGCTGGTGCAACCAGCTAGCTCAGCCCCGACGTGCACCACCGCCCTTTCACGCCGCACGAGGACGCGCTCATCCTCGCCGCCCACGCCCGCTACGGCAACAAATGGGCCACCATCGCGCGCCTCCTCCCTGGCCGCACCGACAACTCCATCAAGAACCACTGGAACTCCAACCTCCGGAGGTGCAGGCGCCGAGCGGCGGCGGCCTCCCGAGCTGCTGCTGACCCGTGCATCGCCATCGACCCTCAGCAGGTGCAGGACAGCGACGACGTCGTTCCTCCTCCTGCTGCTGCTGCTCAACCTGAACATCATCATCGTCCGCAGCAGCCAGTGGCTGTGGTTGCTGGTGGTTTAGGGGGCGGCAACAGCAGCGTTCTGCCTGCAGGGGCCGCTACCGCCGAGGCCGAGCCGGCGAGCCGTCTACGCCACCGTCTCTGTCCCTGAGCCTTGGCCTGCCGCTGCCAGCAGCACAACCAGGAGCCGCGGCTAACGAGGAAAGCCGCGACAGCCAGCAGGGCCACGGCCAAGCATCATCGCCGCTAACGCTACTGCAGGAAGGAACGCTACTACAGGAAGGAGAAGGAAACGCGCAGCTGTTGGCAGTGGGGCGCCAGATGGTCAGGGAGGAGGAACGCCAGACGGGACAGCTCGCCTACTCAGTCATGGCCGCAGCAGCAGCAGCCAGAGCCAAGGGACACCACCGTTGATCTGTGATCCGTTGTGCATGTTACTGCTGTGTTGCTGCCTGCTTGCATTTCCCTCCTTTCTCCTCTGCCTGCAAGTGTACTTTGTTTTCCTTCATTTCTTGTACTCCCTTCCCTTCCATACTGTTTCGTTTATGCGACTGCAATTGGGATCCTTTGGCTGCTACTCCATGCTCATGCTGGCTTCTCCCGAGTTCTAAGTATATACAGGTAGGTACAGCTTATTTAACACCAAAGGGATATATACAGGTAGGTACAGCTTATTTAACACCAAAGGGATCTTATCACCTCAAACAAATAGGCAAATAGCGTTTAGTTGAAGCATAAGCATCAAATGTAGCAAACAAATTTCAACCTAACAGCCGCTGCTGCAGATTGCGTCCCTATATGTACCACAGGACAAAAGCTTTTACCACACGGCAAAAGTCCACTATCGCATGACATTTTTCACTTCACAACACCAATTTATTATTCAATAGCAATCGAGTCATCGCAAAAACAAAACAAAAGTAGCCACGACGCACAGTAAGTAATGGTACAGCAAATAAGCAACTCAAAGCATTACGACAGGTCCAGCAGGGGACGGGCTACGTCCGCCTACAATCTATCTCAGCTATGTCACTCATCTTCGATTGTCCCATAACTCACTGGCTTTGATAACTAAACATGATGCATGCTAGCCACCCTCCGATGCAGAGGAGAACATCAACCATGATTCCTTATTGATTGGTGATGATGAATAGGTTCAACGACACAGCATACCAACAATACTCCTAAGCAAAGGAAGGTTTTCACTCCACCACGGTCACCAGCTCAAACTCAATTAAGGACAGGTTGTTGTCCTCCTTGACTGTGAACTCAGCTGAGCTTTCAGCAGCTTTCACAATTCCCCACTTGTCCACTGCAAGCCGCATTGAACCCTTGAACATGTCAATCTTTGCATTCCTCAGTTCAACAGTTGTTCCAGGCTTCATTACATCCACTGCACAAAAAAGAAAGATTTATTGTTCTGATAGGTTTACTCTGATGGAGGTCAATTAGATCCAATCCCTTGGATTGGGATCAGATAAGAGCCGCGATAAAGGTGAATAGCAAGAACGTGACAAAACCATGCATGCCACATGCAGCAATTTTTCGTTATTTCATTTTTGGGTAAACATTTTCCTGTAGTTTACCCGCTGCTGCGCGACCAATTTTTTTCCTTTTTCTATCTGTGTAATACATGACATCCGACTCTTTATAGTACAATGCTACGCGTATCTGCAGCATATACCTCACATCCATGTGCATTTCAGTCTATACCAAATCCTGCCACTGTTCTATGGTGTGTCTCATACCACCTTAAAATTTAATGCATACTTTTTCTAGAGTACTTTGACGACTACTACCGCGCGCGATGGCGCGCGTCTTCTACTAGTGTACACTATTCGTTCTCCGATTCAAAAGCGCACGTAACGTTGCATATACATACGACGGGCGACGGCCGTGCAGTGCCGTGCCACTGCCACAGGTGCAGGTGCAGTTCCCTTCCTCGATCGATCGATTATCGATCGGCAGGCCGCCGGCCGGGACGATCGCGATGATGAAGATGAAGAACCCTGCTCCTGCTAGTAGTAGTGTTGCTGTAGAGGTGAAGAAGGGGTCGTGGAGCCCTGAGGAGGACGCCCTGCTGACCAGGCTGGTGGAGGAGCACGGGGCCCCACCGCTGGAGCCTCATCAGCGCCGCCATCCCCGGCCGCTCCAGCAAGTCCTGCCGCCTCCGCTGGTGCAACCAGCTAGCTCAGCCCCGACGTGCACCACCGCCCTTTCACGCCGCACGAGGACGCGCTCATCCTCGCCGCCCACGCCCGCTACGGCAACAAATGGGCCACCATCGCGCGCCTCCTCCCTGGCCGCACCGACAACTCCATCAAGAACCACTGGAACTCCAACCTCCGGAGGTGCAGGCGCCGAGCGGCGGCGGCCTCCCGAGCTGCTGCTGACCCGTGCATCGCCATCGACCCTCAGCAGGTGCAGGACAGCGACGACGTCGTTCCTCCTCCTGCTGCTGCTGCTCAACCTGAACATCATCATCGTCCGCAGCAGCCAGTGGCTGTGGTTGCTGGTGGTTTAGGGGGCGGCAACAGCAGCGTTCTGCCTGCAGGGGCCGCTACCGCCGAGGCCGAGCCGGCGAGCCGTCTACGCCACCGTCTCTGTCCCTGAGCCTTGGCCTGCCGCTGCCAGCAGCACAACCAGGAGCCGCGGCTAACGAGGAAAGCCGCGACAGCCAGCAGGGCCACGGCCAAGCATCATCGCCGCTAACGCTACTGCAGGAAGGAACGCTACTACAGGAAGGAGAAGGAAACGCGCAGCTGTTGGCAGTGGGGCGCCAGATGGTCAGGGAGGAGGAACGCCAGACGGGACAGCTCGCCTACTCAGTCATGGCCGCAGCAGCAGCAGCCAGAGCCAAGGGACACCACCGTTGATCTGTGATCCGTTGTGCATGTTACTGCTGTGTTGCTGCCTGCTTGCATTTCCCTCCTTTCTCCTCTGCCTGCAAGTGTACTTTGTTTTCCTTCATTTCTTGTACTCCCTTCCCTTCCATACTGTTTCGTTTATGCGACTGCAATTGGGATCCTTTGGCTGCTACTCCATGCTCATGCTGGCTTCTCCCGAGTTCTAAGTATATACAGGTAGGTACAGCTTATTTAACACCAAAGGGATATATACAGGTAGGTACAGCTTATTTAACACCAAAGGGATCTTATCACCTCAAACAAATAGGCAAATAGCGTTTAGTTGAAGCATAAGCATCAAATGTAGCAAACAAATTTCAACCTAACAGCCGCTGCTGCAGATTGCGTCCCTATATGTACCACAGGACAAAAGCTTTTACCACACGGCAAAAGTCCACTATCGCATGACATTTTTCACTTCACAACACCAATTTATTATTCAATAGCAATCGAGTCATCGCAAAAACAAAACAAAAGTAGCCACGACGCACAGTAAGTAATGGTACAGCAAATAAGCAACTCAAAGCATTACGACAGGTCCAGCAGGGGACGGGCTACGTCCGCCTACAATCTATCTCAGCTATGTCACTCATCTTCGATTGTCCCATAACTCACTGGTTGGAATCTCCTTAGTGACTATTTAGTTTATACCGTTGGTGATCATCTTCAGTCTTGACATACCTACATGATATAACTGTGCTTGCCTAATATAATGTGACTTTGCATCAGGGGACAAGTCTCATGTACACGATTCACTCTCTAGTGAAGCACTCAGTTTTCTTAAGTTTGAGTTTGGTTCCTTGTGCTTCTGTGCATTGTGTTGCATATTGAAAAGTAAATGTAGAAATGATGGCTGAAGATGGTGTTTTTATTGGCTTGGCAAACTACAGGAAAATGTTTACCCAAAAATGAAATAACGAAAAATTGCTGCATGTGGCATGCATGGTTTTGTCACGTTCTTGCTATTCACCTTTATCGCGGCTCTTATCTGATCCCAATCCAAGGGATTGGATCTAATTGACCTCCATCAGAGTAAACCTATCAGAACAATAAATCTTTCTTTTTTGTGCAGTGGATGTAATGAAGCCTGGAACAACTGTTGAACTGAGGAATGCAAAGATTGACATGTTCAAGGGTTCAATGCGGCTTGCAGTGGACAAGTGGGGAATTGTGAAAGCTGCTGAAAGCTCAGCTGAGTTCACAGTCAAGGAGGACAACAACCTGTCCTTAATTGAGTTTGAGCTGGTGACCGTGGTGGAGTGAAAACCTTCCTTTGCTTAGGAGTATTGTTGGTATGCTGTGTCGTTGAACCTATTCATCATCACCAATCAATAAGGAATCATGGTTGATGTTCTCCTCTGCATCGGAGGGTGGCTAGCATGCATCATGTTTAGTTATCAAAGCCAGTGAGTTATGGGACAATCGAAGATGAGTGACATAGCTGAGATAGATTGTAGGCGGACGTAGCCCGTCCCCTGCTGGACCTGTCGTAATGCTTTGAGTTGCTTATTTGCTGTACCATTACTTACTGTGCGTCGTGGCTACTTTTGTTTTGTTTTTGCGATGACTCGATTGCTATTGAATAATAAATTGGTGTTGTGAAGTGAAAAATGTCATGCGATAGTGGACTTTTGCCGTGTGGTAAAAGCTTTTGTCCTGTGGTACATATAGGGACGCAATCTGCAGCAGCGGCTGTTAGGTTGAAATTTGTTTGCTACATTTGATGCTTATGCTTCAACTAAACGCTATTTGCCTATTTGTTTGAGGTGATAAGATCCCTTTGGTGTTAAATAAGCTGTACCTACCTGTATATATCCCTTTGGTGTTAAATAAGCTGTACCTACCTGTATATACTTAGAACTCGGGAGAAGCCAGCATGAGCATGGAGTAGCAGCCAAAGGATCCCAATTGCAGTCGCATAAACGAAACAGTATGGAAGGGAAGGGAGTACAAGAAATGAAGGAAAACAAAGTACACTTGCAGGCAGAGGAGAAAGGAGGGAAATGCAAGCAGGCAGCAACACAGCAGTAACATGCACAACGGATCACAGATCAACGGTGGTGTCCCTTGGCTCTGGCTGCTGCTGCTGCGGCCATGACTGAGTAGGCGAGCTGTCCCGTCTGGCGTTCCTCCTCCCTGACCATCTGGCGCCCCACTGCCAACAGCTGCGCGTTTCCTTCTCCTTCCTGTAGTAGCGTTCCTTCCTGCAGTAGCGTTAGCGGCGATGATGCTTGGCCGTGGCCCTGCTGGCTGTCGCGGCTTTCCTCGTTAGCCGCGGCTCCTGGTTGTGCTGCTGGCAGCGGCAGGCCAAGGCTCAGGGACAGAGACGGTGGCGTAGACGGCTCGCCGGCTCGGCCTCGGCGGTAGCGGCCCCTGCAGGCAGAACGCTGCTGTTGCCGCCCCCTAAACCACCAGCAACCACAGCCACTGGCTGCTGCGGACGATGATGATGTTCAGGTTGAGCAGCAGCAGCAGGAGGAGGAACGACGTCGTCGCTGTCCTGCACTGCTGAGGGTCGATGGCGATGCACGGGTCAGCAGCAGCTCGGGAGGCCGCCGCCGCTCGGCGCCTGCACCTCCGGAGGTTGGAGTTCCAGTGGTTCTTGATGGAGTTGTCGGTGCGGCCAGGGAGGAGGCGCGCGATGGTGGCCCATTTGTTGCCGTAGCGGGCGTGGGCGGCGAGGATGAGCGCGTCCTCGTGCGGCGTGAAAGGGCGGTGGTGCACGTCGGGGCTGAGCTAGCTGGTTGCACCAGCGGAGGCGGCAGGACTTGCTGGAGCGGCCGGGGATGGCGGCGCTGATGAGGCTCCAGCGGTGGGGCCCGTGCTCCTCCACCAGCCTGGTCAGCAGGGCGTCCTCCTCAGGGCTCCACGACCCCTTCTTCACCTCTACAGCAACACTACTACTAGCAGGAGCAGGGTTCTTCATCTTCATCATCGCGATCGTCCCGGCCGGCGGCCTGCCGATCGATAATCGATCGATCGAGGAAGGGAACTGCACCTGCACCTGTGGCAGTGGCACGGCACTGCACGGCCGTCGCCCGTCGTATGTATATGCAACGTTACGTGCGCTTTTGAATCGGAGAACGAATAGTGTACACTAGTAGAAGACGCGCGCCATCGCGCGCGGTAGTAGTCGTCAAAGTACTCTAGAAAAAGTATGCATTAAATTTTAAGGTGGTATGAGACACACCATAGAACAGTGGCAGGATTTGGTATAGACTGAAATGCACATGGATGTGAGGTATATGCTGCAGATACGCGTAGCATTGTACTATAAAGAGTCGGATGTCATGTATTACACAGATAGAAAAAGGAAAAAAATTGGTCGCGCAGCAGCGGGTAAAGAGAGAACCGCCAAAAATAAACTCGAAATTAAACGTAAGTTGAAAACTATACAAAAGTACCATTTTGCGTAAATTCAATCAAACTTTTATTTGGCACTAAGGGTGGCTATTAGTCAATAGGTAAATAAGTAATGTATCTACTTTAGATACGTTGCTGCGATAACTTTTTAAATCAAGTCTGCCTTCATGTTTGGTAACATGGCCAACTTTGTTGTATATTTTTTAAATACAGCCCTTGCAAGCAGTTTATATTCTTCAGTTAGGTAAAGTTAACCTTTAAATGAATAATAAATTGGTGTTGTGAAGTGAAAAATGTCATGCGATAGTGGACTTTTGCCGTGTGGTAAAAGCTTTTGTCCTGTGGTACATATAGGGACGCAATCTGCAGCAGCGGCTGTTAGGTTGAAATTTGTTTGCTACATTTGATGCTTATGCTTCAACTAAACGCTATTTGCCTATTTGTTTGAGGTGATAAGATCCCTTTGGTGTTAAATAAGCTGTACCTACCTGTATATATCCCTTTGGTGTTAAATAAGCTGTACCTACCTGTATATACTTAGAACTCGGGAGAAGCCAGCATGAGCATGGAGTAGCAGCCAAAGGATCCCAATTGCAGTCGCATAAACGAAACAGTATGGAAGGGAAGGGAGTACAAGAAATGAAGGAAAACAAAGTACACTTGCAGGCAGAGGAGAAAGGAGGGAAATGCAAGCAGGCAGCAACACAGCAGTAACATGCACAACGGATCACAGATCAACGGTGGTGTCCCTTGGCTCTGGCTGCTGCTGCTGCGGCCATGACTGAGTAGGCGAGCTGTCCCGTCTGGCGTTCCTCCTCCCTGACCATCTGGCGCCCCACTGCCAACAGCTGCGCGTTTCCTTCTCCTTCCTGTAGTAGCGTTCCTTCCTGCAGTAGCGTTAGCGGCGATGATGCTTGGCCGTGGCCCTGCTGGCTGTCGCGGCTTTCCTCGTTAGCCGCGGCTCCTGGTTGTGCTGCTGGCAGCGGCAGGCCAAGGCTCAGGGACAGAGACGGTGGCGTAGACGGCTCGCCGGCTCGGCCTCGGCGGTAGCGGCCCCTGCAGGCAGAACGCTGCTGTTGCCGCCCCCTAAACCACCAGCAACCACAGCCACTGGCTGCTGCGGACGATGATGATGTTCAGGTTGAGCAGCAGCAGCAGGAGGAGGAACGACGTCGTCGCTGTCCTGCACCTGCTGAGGGTCGATGGCGATGCACGGGTCAGCAGCAGCTCGGGAGGCCGCCGCCGCTCGGCGCCTGCACCTCCGGAGGTTGGAGTTCCAGTGGTTCTTGATGGAGTTGTCGGTGCGGCCAGGGAGGAGGCGCGCGATGGTGGCCCATTTGTTGCCGTAGCGGGCGTGGGCGGCGAGGATGAGCGCGTCCTCGTGCGGCGTGAAAGGGCGGTGGTGCACGTCGGGGCTGAGCTAGCTGGTTGCACCAGCGGAGGCGGCAGGACTTGCTGGAGCGGCCGGGGATGGCGGCGCTGATGAGGCTCCAGCGGTGGGGCCCGTGCTCCTCCACCAGCCTGGTCAGCAGGGCGTCCTCCTCAGGGCTCCACGACCCCTTCTTCACCTCTACAGCAACACTACTACTAGCAGGAGCAGGGTTCTTCATCTTCATCATCGCGATCGTCCCGGCCGGCGGCCTGCCGATCGATAATCGATCGATCGAGGAAGGGAACTGCACCTGCACCTGTGGCAGTGGCACGGCACTGCACGGCCGTCGCCCGTCGTATGTATATGCAACGTTACGTGCGCTTTTGAATCGGAGA
>JAHUYU010000444.1:0-20810 GCA_030439765.1 Tripidium arundinaceum | reverse complement strand
TGTTGTCAGCACCACCACCTGCCGCAGCACCGTCACTACCTCCTCCGCAGCACTAAGAACGGTACGACGAGTGTTCGCCATCTGCATATTTCAGCAACAAGTAATTATTAGGTGACGTTGTAATAATTGTAGATGAATGCGAAATTATGCCATACTGAATTCATTGGAGAGAATAAATTCATACAATAAGACAGAGGCACAATAATCCACTCCAATTAACACAACATCACTAATTAGATTACTTAAGCGCAACACATCGCGTCCGATTACAACCAAATTGCCAACATACATACACTGGACTTTCAGGCGTTCAGACATCGCCCAACAACACATCCAAAATTTTCCAACATTACATCAAGGTCATAATCATCTCACTTATGATTACATGCCTAAAAAGCTAACCACGCAAAAGATCCTCACAAAAGAAACCCTAGTAGCTAGTGCACCACTACTAGCCTACTCGTCGTGGTCGCTGTCTAAGTCAGAAACGTCGTCATTGTCACCATCAGCATCACCATCACCATCCTCAGCTGGTGCCTCCGGTTCCTCGGGATCCTCGTCCATATCCAGATCCATCTCTGCTGCTCCAGGAGGAACGTAAGGATGGAGCTGGTTATGTAGCTGGTGAACCTCCTCATGTAGGTTGTTGATGTACTCCTCAGCATCCTCTAGCTGATGCTCTAGCTCGAACTGTCGAGCCCGCAGAACATCCTCTCGGGACCAGGCTTCATCCCGCTGCTGCATCATGCCGATAATCATATGCTCGGCATTCCCGTTGGCGGTGGTCAGACGCTCAAGCTGCTCACTTAGTGCACGAATGTCTCCTTCATAAACTCCATTCCTCTGCGTCACCTGATCTCTCTGGCGGGTTACCTGAGCCATCTCCTCATTGAGTCTCTCAATCTCAGCATCGTGGTCCCTCTGAAGCTGTCGCCTATCATCGCGGGCTTGTCCAAATGCACCCGACACGCGTCTCAGACTACCTTCTACTCCTTCGTAGACCTTCATCACAGCAAACATAGCACTCATTGCAGGGTTGTCGCTGTGCTGTGCCTCAGCTGCTCCAATCTCCAGAGATCTTCCCCTGGCCTGCTGCCAAGAGTCCGTAGAGGGATTACCCTTGGAAAGACCCCTACCATTGCTGCTGCCAACTCCTAAGGGAAACGATCCATAATGTCCCTCAGTATCCCAAAAGCAGCCCTGCCAGCCGCCTCCTCAGCAGTCCTGCCAGTGGACTCATAGCGCCAACCTGTCCACTCAGAACCATCACCTCTGGGGCGAACAACAGCCTCCACAGTGACCAGCAGACCTTCACTCAACTGATTGTTTCTCCAAAAATAGCGAGGCTCCATCCCATCAGAATAACCTGCCTGGCTGAGCACTCTCCACAACAGTGTAGGCATCCCGAACTCTCCTAGAAAAGTGTGTCGCTGACGGGTACTTGGAGCAAGTTGGTGGCGGGGAGCTCTACCTCCAGTGGACTTGCGAGCTGTCTCCTTGGTACGGGCCATCTATAGCAAAATTTTATTACTCTCGTGAGAACGAATATTAAGTTGTCATTTTTATCAAAATGAGACAATCAAATTATAAGGGGAGGAACAATGCCATGAATGATATGCACGACAACATGATGCATGCACGTTCCGTACGATCTCACAAACTTAATAAACAATTAATTTCTAACGATATAGACGGTGGCATACAAACGGTCTCTCATAAATACGTAACTAATACATACTACACGACAGCGCTGTTATGTATCTGTAGAAAAACCATTTCAGCCCAAACCCCCACAGTATGAATATTATGCATGAAAGCAATAAAGTAATCTACTTGCTCTATACGCATCCCCAGATACGCGTACAAGAGTAGCAACTACCCAAACCATCGTCCTATTGACGGCATCGTCACCACAGGACGGCACAACCCACACATGTAATACTTTCATACAAACATGTGTGTAACATGTAAATACTCCAGCATCAAATAAGCACTCTCCCTAGATCAGCAGTGTATCCGATCATGCTCTCATCACTCACACTTACCCTGGGCGTAGAGGCAAATGATCCATACATTACCACTCAAGCGAATGGTACTCATACTATAGCACGCCGTATGAGCGACGAAAATAGAAATATGATGCAAAGTATTTAAATAGTTCTTTTTGTCAACCTTTGCTTTTCGCAAATGAGTCAGTTAGCCCACTAAAGAAAGCCTTGCATAATCCTTGGTGTCACTTTATTTTTAAGTTTATGACGGGTAAGTCTAGTTGAGTACTTTCTCGTACTCAGGGCGTTGTTCCCATTGTTGTTGCAGATGGTCAGATGTACTACGATTATTGCATCAACTGCCTGTACCCTGCGATGGGCGACAACTAGGACCAAGGGCAATGGTCGTTCCGTATGCCTTACCTATTGCTTTTGTTGGAAATGACTACTCCCTGGCATTGTAGTTGAACTAAATGTGTGTGTGTGGTTTATGGAACTATTTACTTCCGCTACTTTATTATGAACCTGGTTTGTAATAACTTTATGTTTAAACTCCGAAGTATTTCAAGGATGTTGCGAACCTTATATAATATGTGACTGTGGCTGCTAAACCCTACGATCTTGATTTGTACGTTGGTTGGTTTGAAATCCTTCGTGGTTTCACGGACTACCTGGTTATACGGGCTTAAGTTTGCTAAATTATCTGCCTTGGCGGGTGATTTTCTTACTTAATTTCGTATAATTGGTCGGTTCTGTTACAGCTGGCATCGGAGCAGGTTTAGCAGGTTACTGTTCACATGTGTATTTAAAACAAAACAGTGTTTAAACCTATGATTTAAAAACTTAATAGTGTGCCAGTGGTCATATCCTTTATGCCCAGTTAAGGACTCTAGGTGGCTTATTTAAATACTGACTTGGGGGCCCTTGCATCATATTTCTATTTTCGTCGCTCATACGGCGTGCTATAGTATGAGTACCATTCGCTTGAGTGGTAATGTATGGATCATTTGCCTCTACGCCCAGGGTAAGTGTGAGTGATGAGAGCATGATCGGATACACTGCTGATCTAGGGAGAGTGCTTATTTGATGCTGGAGTATTTACATGTTACACACATGTTTGTATGAAAGTATTACATGTGTGGGTTGTGCCGTCCTGTGGTGACGATGCCGTCAATAGGACGATGGTTTGGGTAGTTGCTACTCTTGTACGCGTATCTGGGGATGCGTATAGAGCAAGTAGATTACTTTATTGCTTTCATGCATAATATTCATACTGTGGGGGTTTGGGCTGAAATGGTTTTTCTACAGATACATAACAGCGCTGTCGTGTAGTATGTATTAGTTACGTATTTATGAGAGACCGTTTGTATGCCACCGTCTATATCGTTAGAAATTAATTGTTTATTAAGTTTGTGAGATCGTACGGAACGTGCATGCATCATGTTGTCGTGCATATCATTCATGGCATTGTTCCTCCCCTTATAATTTGATTGTCTCATTTTGATAAAAATGACAACTTAATATTCGTTCTCACGAGAGTAATAAAATTTTGCTATAGATGGCCCGTACCAAGGAGACAGCTCGCAAGTCCACTGGAGGTAGAGCTCCCCGCCACCAACTTGCTCCAAGTACCCGTCAGCGACACACTTTTCTAGGAGAGTTCGGGATGCCTACACTGTTGTGGAGAGTGCTCAGCCAGGCAGGTTATTCTGATGGGATGGAGCCTCGCTATTTTTGGAGAAACAATCAGTTGAGTGAAGGTCTGCTGGTCACTGTGGAGGCTGTTGTTCGCCCCAGAGGTGATGGTTCTGAGTGGACAGGTTGGCGCTATGAGTCCACTGGCAGGACTGCTGAGGAGGCGGCTGGCAGGGCTGCTTTTGGGATACTGAGGGACATTATGGATCGTTTCCCTTAGGAGTTGGCAGCAGCAATGGTAGGGGTCTTTCCAAGGGTAATCCCTCTACGGACTCTTGGCAGCAGGCCAGGGGAAGATCTCTGGAGATTGGAGCAGCTGAGGCACAGCACAGCGACAACCCTGCAATGAGTGCTATGTTTGCTGTGATGAAGGTCTACGAAGGAGTAGAAGGTAGTCTGAGACGCGTGTCGGGTGCATTTGGACAAGCCCGCGATGATAGGCGACAGCTTCAGAGGGACCACGATGCTGAGATTGAGAGACTCAATGAGGAGATGGCTCAGGTAACCCGCCAGAGAGATCAGGTGACGCAGAGGAATGGAGTTTATGAAGGAGACATTCGTGCACTAAGTGAGCAGCTTGAGCGTCTGACCACCGCCAACGGGAATGCCGAGCATATGATTATCGGCATGATGCAGCAGCGGGATGAAGCCTGGTCCCGAGAGGATGTTCTGCGGGCTCGACAGTTCGAGCTAGAGCATCAGCTAGAGGATGCTGAGGAGTACATCAACAACCTACATGAGGAGGTTCACCAGCTACATAACCAGCTCCATCCTTACGTTCCTCCTGGAGCAGCAGAGATGGATCTGGATATGGACGAGGATCCCGAGGAACCGGAGGCACCAGCTGAGGATGGTGATGGTGATGCTGATGGTGACAATGACGACGTTTCTGACTTAGACAGCGACCACGACGAGTAGGCTAGTAGTGGTGCACTAGCTACTAGGGTTTCTTTTGTGAGGATCTTTTGCGTGGTTAGCTTTTTAGGCATGTAATCATAAGTGAGATGATTATGACCTTGATGTAATGTTGGAAAATTTTGGATGTGTTGTGGCGATGTCTGAACGCCTGAAAGTCCAGTGTATGTATGTTGGCAATTTGGTTGTAATCGGACGCGATGTGTTGCGCTTAAGTAATCTAATTAGTGATGTTGTGTTAATTGGAGTGGATTATTGTGCCTCTGTCTTATTGTATGAATTTATTCTCTCCAATGAATTCAGTATGGCATAATTTCGCATTCATCTACAATTATTACAACGTCACCTAATAATTACTTGTTGCTGAAATATGCAGAACGGTTCGCCATAAGAGCTCTTGGCTGCGACGGACCTGACTCAAGGGCTCTCTTACGAGTCTTGGACGCAGTATACACATTGTTGTTCTTCTCATGCTTCAAGCAGTCACTGATAAAGTCGTTAAACCCAGTCCTTGTATTGGTGCCCACATGCTTCAACATTTTGGGACTCAGACCCCTCTTGAAACTAGCGATCTTTTTGGCATCAGTGTTGACCATGTCGGGAGCATAACGGCATAAATTATTGAAAGCATGCAAGTATTGAGTCACAGTTTTGGTGCCTTGATTCAGTGCTAGGAACTCTCCCAACTTCATTTCTGTCAGACCGGGTGGAATGTAAACTCCACGAAAAGCATCAGTGAACTCCCTCCAAGTGATCTGGGTATTAGGGGGAAAAGTGTCACGATGATGCTTCCACCACATTCCAGCTGGTCTCTATAACTGATGTGCAGCATACTCGGTCTTCAGTACCTCTGTCATCCTCGGCAGACGGAACTTATCTTCCATAGTGTTAATCCACTCTTCAGCATCAAGTGGTTCTGCCGCTCCTCTAAAAATTGGCGGCTTAGTCTCCATGAAATCCTTGAAGTTGCTGTACTGGTTCACTCCATTGCCACCACCCTAGCGATTACCCTGTTGAGTATTTTGTGCAATGTTGCGCAGGATATCTTCCATATTCTTCTGCGCCTGTTCCGTGTTACGCTGAGTCCCCAAAAACTGCGCAAAGAACATCTCCGGAGTGAGCGGAGGAGGAGGTGGCAGATGTGGTTCGGGGTGGGGATGGTTGTCATTGGTGTTGTTGTCAGCACCACCACCTGCCGCAGCACCGTCACTACCTGCCTCCGCAGCACTAAGAACGGTACGACGAGTGTTCGCCATCTGCATATTTCAGCAACAAGTAATTATTAGGTGACGTTGTAATAATTGTAGATGAATGCGAAATTATGCCATACTGAATTCATTGGAGAGAATAAATTCATACAATAAGACAGAGGCACAATAATCCACTCCAATTAACACAACATCACTAATTAGATTACTTAAGCGCAACACATCGCGTCCGATTACAACCAAATTGCCAACATACATACACTGGACTTTCAGGCGTTCAGACATCGCCACAACACATCCAAAATTTTCCAACATTACATCAAGGTCATAATCATCTCACTTATGATTACATGCCTAAAAAGCTAACCACGCAAAAGATCCTCACAAAAGAAACCCTAGTAGCTAGTGCACCACTACTAGCCTACTCGTCGTGGTCGCTGTCTAAGTCAGAAACGTCGTCATTGTCACCATCAGCATCACCATCACCATCCTCAGCTGGTGCCTCCGGTTCCTCGGGATCCTCGTCCATATCCAGATCCATCTCTGCTGCTCCAGGAGGAACGTAAGGATGGAGCTGGTTATGTAGCTGGTGAACCTCCTCATGTAGGTTGTTGATGTACTCCTCAGCATCCTCTAGCTGATGCTCTAGCTCGAACTGTCGAGCCCGCAGAACATCCTCTCGGGACCAGGCTTCATCCCGCTGCTGCATCATGCCGATAATCATATGCTCGGCATTCCCGTTGGCGGTGGTCAGACGCTCAAGCTGCTCACTTAGTGCACGAATGTCTCCTTCATAAACTCCATTCCTCTGCGTCACCTGATCTCTCTGGCGGGTTACCTGAGCCATCTCCTCATTGAGTCTCTCAATCTCAGCATCGTGGTCCCTCTGAAGCTGTCGCCTATCATCGCGGGCTTGTCCAAATGCACCCGACACGCGTCTCAGACTACCTTCTACTCCTTCGTAGACCTTCATCACAGCAAACATAGCACTCATTGCAGGGTTGTCGCTGTGCTGTGCCTCAGCTGCTCCAATCTCCAGAGATCTTCCCCTGGCCTGCTGCCAAGAGTCCGTAGAGGGATTACCCTTGGAAAGACCCCTACCATTGCTGCTGCCAACTCCTAAGGGAAACGATCCATAATGTCCCTCAGTATCCCAAAAGCAGCCCTGCCAGCCGCCTCCTCAGCAGTCCTGCCAGTGGACTCATAGCGCCAACCTGTCCACTCAGAACCATCACCTCTGGGGCGAACAACAGCCTCCACAGTGACCAGCAGACCTTCACTCAACTGATTGTTTCTCCAAAAATAGCGAGGCTCCATCCCATCAGAATAACCTGCCTGGCTGAGCACTCTCCACAACAGTGTAGGCATCCCGAACTCTCCTAGAAAAGTGTGTCGCTGACGGGTACTTGGAGCAAGTTGGTGGCGGGGAGCTCTACCTCCAGTGGACTTGCGAGCTGTCTCCTTGGTACGGGCCATCTATAGCAAAATTTTATTACTCTCGTGAGAACGAATATTAAGTTGTCATTTTTATCAAAATGAGACAATCAAATTATAAGGGGAGGAACAATGCCATGAATGATATGCACGACAACATGATGCATGCACGTTCCGTACGATCTCACAAACTTAATAAACAATTAATTTCTAACGATATAGACGGTGGCATACAAACGGTCTCTCATAAATACGTAACTAATACATACTACACGACAGCGCTGTTATGTATCTGTAGAAAAACCATTTCAGCCCAAACCCCCACAGTATGAATATTATGCATGAAAGCAATAAAGTAATCTACTTGCTCTATACGCATCCCCAGATACGCGTACAAGAGTAGCAACTACCCAAACCATCGTCCTATTGACGGCATCGTCACCACAGGACGGCACAACCCACACATGTAATACTTTCATACAAACATGTGTGTAACATGTAAATACTCCAGCATCAAATAAGCACTCTCCCTAGATCAGCAGTGTATCCGATCATGCTCTCATCACTCACACTTACCCTGGGCGTAGAGGCAAATGATCCATACATTACCACTCAAGCGAATGGTACTCATACTATAGCACGCCGTATGAGCGACGAAAATAGAAATATGATGCAAGGGCCCCCAAGTCAGTATTTAAATAAGCCACCTAGAGTCCTTAACTGGGCATAAAGGATATGACCACTGGCACACTATTAAGTTTTTAAATCATAGGTTTAAACACTGTTTTGTTTTAAATACACATGTGAACAGTAACCTGCTAAACCTGCTCCGATGCCAGCTGTAACAGAACCGACCAATTATACGAAATTAAGTAAGAAAATCACCCGCCAAGGCAGATAATTTAGCAAACTTAAGCCCGTATAACCAGGTAGTCCGTGAAACCACGAAGGATTTCAAACCAACCAACGTACAAATCAAGATCGTAGGGTTTAGCAGCCACAGTCACATATTATATAAGGTTCGCAACATCCTTGAAATACTTCGGAGTTTAAACATAAAGTTATTACAAACCAGGTTCATAATAAAGTAGCGGAAGTAAATAGTTCCATAAACCACACACACACATTTAGTTCAACTACAATGCCAGGGAGTAGTCATTTCCAACAAAAGCAATAGGTAAGGCATACGGAACGACCATTGCCCTTGGTCCTAGTTGTCGCCCATCGCAGGGTACAGGCAGTTGATGCAATAATCGTAGTACATCTGACCATCTGCAACAACAATGGGAACAACGCCCTGAGTACGAGAAAGTACTCAACTAGACTTACCCGTCATAAACTTAAAAATAAAGTGACACCAAGGATTATGCAAGGCTTTCTTTAGTGGGCTAACTGACTCATTTGCGAAAAGCAAAGGTTGACAAAAAGAACTATTTAAATACTTTGCATCATATTTCTATTTTCGTCGCTCATACGGCGTGCTATAGTATGAGTACCATTCGCTTGAGTGGTAATGTATGGATCATTTGCCTCTACGCCCAGGGTAAGTGTGAGTGATGAGAGCATGATCGGATACACTGCTGATCTAGGGAGAGTGCTTATTTGATGCTGGAGTATTTACATGTTACACACATGTTTGTATGAAAGTATTACATGTGTGGGTTGTGCCGTCCTGTGGTGACGATGCCGTCAATAGGACGATGGTTTGGGTAGTTGCTACTCTTGTACGCGTATCTGGGGATGCGTATAGAGCAAGTAGATTACTTTATTGCTTTCATGCATAATATTCATACTGTGGGGGTTTGGGCTGAAATGGTTTTTCTACAGATACATAACAGCGCTGTCGTGTAGTATGTATTAGTTACGTATTTATGAGAGACCGTTTGTATGCCACCGTCTATATCGTTAGAAATTAATTGTTTATTAAGTTTGTGAGATCGTACGGAACGTGCATGCATCATGTTGTCGTGCATATCATTCATGGCATTGTTCCTCCCCTTATAATTTGATTGTCTCATTTTGATAAAAATGACAACTTAATATTCGTTCTCACGAGAGTAATAAAATTTTGCTATAGATGGCCCGTACCAAGGAGACAGCTCGCAAGTCCACTGGAGGTAGAGCTCCCCGCCACCAACTTGCTCCAAGTACCCGTCAGCGACACACTTTTCTAGGAGAGTTCGGGATGCCTACACTGTTGTGGAGAGTGCTCAGCCAGGCAGGTTATTCTGATGGGATGGAGCCTCGCTATTTTTGGAGAAACAATCAGTTGAGTGAAGGTCTGCTGGTCACTGTGGAGGCTGTTGTTCGCCCCAGAGGTGATGGTTCTGAGTGGACAGGTTGGCGCTATGAGTCCACTGGCAGGACTGCTGAGGAGGCGGCTGGCAGGGCTGCTTTTGGGATACTGAGGGACATTATGGATCGTTTCCCTTAGGAGTTGGCAGCAGCAATGGTAGGGGTCTTTCCAAGGGTAATCCCTCTACGGACTCTTGGCAGCAGGCCAGGGGAAGATCTCTGGAGATTGGAGCAGCTGAGGCACAGCACAGCGACAACCCTGCAATGAGTGCTATGTTTGCTGTGATGAAGGTCTACGAAGGAGTAGAAGGTAGTCTGAGACGCGTGTCGGGTGCATTTGGACAAGCCCGCGATGATAGGCGACAGCTTCAGAGGGACCACGATGCTGAGATTGAGAGACTCAATGAGGAGATGGCTCAGGTAACCCGCCAGAGAGATCAGGTGACGCAGAGGAATGGAGTTTATGAAGGAGACATTCGTGCACTAAGTGAGCAGCTTGAGCGTCTGACCACCGCCAACGGGAATGCCGAGCATATGATTATCGGCATGATGCAGCAGCGGGATGAAGCCTGGTCCCGAGAGGATGTTCTGCGGGCTCGACAGTTCGAGCTAGAGCATCAGCTAGAGGATGCTGAGGAGTACATCAACAACCTACATGAGGAGGTTCACCAGCTACATAACCAGCTCCATCCTTACGTTCCTCCTGGAGCAGCAGAGATGGATCTGGATATGGACGAGGATCCCGAGGAACCGGAGGCACCAGCTGAGGATGGTGATGGTGATGCTGATGGTGACAATGACGACGTTTCTGACTTAGACAGCGACCACGACGAGTAGGCTAGTAGTGGTGCACTAGCTACTAGGGTTTCTTTTGTGAGGATCTTTTGCGTGGTTAGCTTTTTAGGCATGTAATCATAAGTGAGATGATTATGACCTTGATGTAATGTTGGAAAATTTTGGATGTGTTGTGGCGATGTCTGAACGCCTGAAAGTCCAGTGTATGTATGTTGGCAATTTGGTTGTAATCGGACGCGATGTGTTGCGCTTAAGTAATCTAATTAGTGATGTTGTGTTAATTGGAGTGGATTATTGTGCCTCTGTCTTATTGTATGAATTTATTCTCTCCAATGAATTCAGTATGGCATAATTTCGCATTCATCTACAATTATTACAACGTCACCTAATAATTACTTGTTGCTGAAATATGCAGATGGCGAACACTCGTCGTACCGTTCTTAGTGCTGCGGAGGCAGGTAGTGACGGTGCTGCGGCAGGTGGTGGTGCTGACAACAACACCAATGACAACCATCCCCACCCCGAACCACATCTGCCACCTCCTCCTCCGCTCACTCCGGAGATGTTCTTTGCGCAGTTTTTGGGGACTCAGCGTAACACGGAACAGGCGCAGAAGAATATGGAAGATATCCTGCGCAACATTGCACAAAATACTCAACAGGGTAATCGCTAGGGTGGTGGCAATGGAGTGAACCAGTACAGCAACTTCAAGGATTTCATGGAGACTAAGCCGCCAATTTTTAGAGGAGCGGCAGAACCACTTGATGCTGAAGAGTGGATTAACACTATGGAAGATAAGTTCCGTCTGCCGAGGATGACAGAGGTACTGAAGACCGAGTATGCTGCACATCAGTTATAGAGACCAGCTGGAATGTGGTGGAAGCATCATCGTGACACTTTTCCCCCTAATACCCAGATCACTTGGAGGGAGTTCACTGATGCTTTTCGTGGAGTTTACATTCCACCCGGTCTGACAGAAATGAAGTTGGGAGAGTTCCTAGCACTGAATCAAGGCACCAAAACTGTGACTCAATACTTGCATGCTTTCAATAATTTATGCCGTTATGCTCCCGACATGGTCAACACTGATGCCAAAAAGATCGCTAGTTTCAAGAGGGGTCTGAGTCCCAAAATGTTGAAGCATGTGGGCACCAATACAAGGACTGGGTTTAACGACTTTATCAGTGACTGCTTGAAGCATGAGAAGAACAACAATGTGTATACTGCGTCCAAGACTCGTAAGAGAGCCCTTGAGTCAGGTCCGTCGCAGCCAAGAGCTCTTATGGCGAACCGTTCTGCATATCGTCTGCCTGTCCCTGGTGCAAGGTTCAGGCCACCTCAGAAAAGGAACCAGAATGTTCAACAACCTCAGAGGTATCAGAAGCCGTTCAAGATGGCGGTGCCACAAGCCAAGACAGGACAAGGCAATTCGTCTGGAGCTGCTACTCAAGTCAAAGGACCGTGCTTCAACTGCAACCAATCTTGTCACTTTGCGAAGTTTTGTCCTTTTCCCAAAAGGCAGCAGAACCGATATCAAGCTCGGGTGCACCATACCACTATCGATGACATTCCGGGAGGAGAGCCCGCAGAACATCCTCTCGGGACCAGGCTTCATCCCGCTGCTGCATCATGCCGATAATCATATGCTCGGCATTCCCGTTGGCGGTGGTCAGACGCTCAAGCTGCTCACTTAGTGCACGAATGTCTCCTTCATAAACTCCATTCCTCTGCGTCACCTGATCTCTCTGGCGGGTTACCTGAGCCATCTCCTCATTGAGTCTCTCAATCTCAGCATCGTGGTCCCTCTGAAGCTGTCGCCTATCATCGCGGGCTTGTCCAAATGCACCCGACACGCGTCTCAGACTACCTTCTACTCCTTCGTAGACCTTCATCACAGCAAACATAGCACTCATTGCAGGGTTGTCGCTGTGCTGTGCCTCAGCTGCTCCAATCTCCAGAGATCTTCCCCTGGCCTGCTGCCAAGAGTCCGTAGAGGGATTACCCTTGGAAAGACCCCTACCATTGCTGCTGCCAACTCCTAAGGGAAACGATCCATAATGTCCCTCAGTATCCCAAAAGCAGCCCTGCCAGCCGCCTCCTCAGCAGTCCTGCCAGTGGACTCATAGCGCCAACCTGTCCACTCAGAACCATCACCTCTGGGGCGAACAACAGCCTCCACAGTGACCAGCAGACCTTCACTCAACTGATTGTTTCTCCAAAAATAGCGAGGCTCCATCCCATCAGAATAACCTGCCTGGCTGAGCACTCTCCACAACAGTGTAGGCATCCCGAACTCTCCTAGAAAAGTGTGTCGCTGACGGGTACTTGGAGCAAGTTGGTGGCGGGGAGCTCTACCTCCAGTGGACTTGCGAGCTGTCTCCTTGGTACGGGCCATCTATAGCAAAATTTTATTACTCTCGTGAGAACGAATATTAAGTTGTCATTTTTATCAAAATGAGACAATCAAATTATAAGGGGAGGAACAATGCCATGAATGATATGCACGACAACATGATGCATGCACGTTCCGTACGATCTCACAAACTTAATAAACAATTAATTTCTAACGATATAGACGGTGGCATACAAACGGTCTCTCATAAATACGTAACTAATACATACTACACGACAGCGCTGTTATGTATCTGTAGAAAAACCATTTCAGCCCAAACCCCCACAGTATGAATATTATGCATGAAAGCAATAAAGTAATCTACTTGCTCTATACGCATCCCCAGATACGCGTACAAGAGTAGCAACTACCCAAACCATCGTCCTATTGACGGCATCGTCACCACAGGACGGCACAACCCACACATGTAATACTTTCATACAAACATGTGTGTAACATGTAAATACTCCAGCATCAAATAAGCACTCTCCCTAGATCAGCAGTGTATCCGATCATGCTCTCATCACTCACACTTACCCTGGGCGTAGAGGCAAATGATCCATACATTACCACTCAAGCGAATGGTACTCATACTATAGCACGCCGTATGAGCGACGAAAATAGAAATATGATGCAAGGGCCCCCAAGTCAGTATTTAAATAAGCCACCTAGAGTCCTTAACTGGGCATAAAGGATATGACCACTGGCACACTATTAAGTTTTTAAATCATAGGTTTAAACACTGTTTTGTTTTAAATACACATGTGAACAGTAACCTGCTAAACCTGCTCCGATGCCAGCTGTAACAGAACCGACCAATTATACGAAATTAAGTAAGAAAATCACCCGCCAAGGCAGATAATTTAGCAAACTTAAGCCCGTATAACCAGGTAGTCCGTGAAACCACGAAGGATTTCAAACCAACCAACGTACAAATCAAGATCGTAGGGTTTAGCAGCCACAGTCACATATTATATAAGGTTCGCAACATCCTTGAAATACTTCGGAGTTTAAACATAAAGTTATTACAAACCAGGTTCATAATAAAGTAGCGGAAGTAAATAGTTCCATAAACCACACACACACATTTAGTTCAACTACAATGCCAGGGAGTAGTCATTTCCAACAAAAGCAATAGGTAAGGCATACGGAACGACCATTGCCCTTGGTCCTAGTTGTCGCCCATCGCAGGGTACAGGCAGTTGATGCAATAATCGTAGTACATCTGACCATCTGCAACAACAATGGGAACAACGCCCTGAGTACGAGAAAGTACTCAACTAGACTTACCCGTCATAAACTTAAAAATAAAGTGACACCAAGGATTATGCAAGGCTTTCTTTAGTGGGCTAACTGACTCATTTGCGAAAAGCAAAGGTTGACAAAAAGAACTATTTAAATACTTTGCATCATATTTATTAAAGCCTATCCATCTAGGTAAGCAACTATACTATAGCAATCACTTAATTAACTAATAACATTCAGTTACTAACTCACATTCAGCATTTCCAACTTCATCCATATAACCATCAATGTTCCATCATAACTACTTAGCCCTACTTAGACCGGTAGCGATCGGTGATTTCCGGTCACCTACAATTATAGGTGGTTACTGGAATACCTTAGCTATGATGGAACATTGATGGTTATATGGATGAAGTTGGAAATGCTGAATGTGAGTTAGTAACTGAATGTTATTAGTTAATTAAGTGATTGCTATAGTATAGTTGCTTACCTAGATGGATAGGCTTTAATAAATATGATGCAAAGTATTTAAATAGTTCTTTTTGTCAACCTTTGCTTTTCGCAAATGAGTCAGTTAGCCCACTAAAGAAAGCCTTGCATAATCCTTGGTGTCACTTTATTTTTAAGTTTATGACGGGTAAGTCTAGTTGAGTACTTTCTCGTACTCAGGGCGTTGTTCCCATTGTTGTTGCAGATGGTCAGATGTACTACGATTATTGCATCAACTGCCTGTACCCTGCGATGGGCGACAACTAGGACCAAGGGCAATGGTCGTTCCGTATGCCTTACCTATTGCTTTTGTTGGAAATGACTACTCCCTGGCATTGTAGTTGAACTAAATGTGTGTGTGTGGTTTATGGAACTATTTACTTCCGCTACTTTATTATGAACCTGGTTTGTAATAAAGTAGCGGAAGTAAATAGTTCCATAAACCACACACACACATTTAGTTCAACTACAATGCCAGGGAGTAGTCATTTCCAACAAAAGCAATAGGTAAGGCATACGGAACGACCATTGCCCTTGGTCCTAGTTGTCGCCCATCGCAGGGTACAGGCAGTTGATGCAATAATCGTAGTACATCTGACCATCTGCAACAACAATGGGAACAACGCCCTGAGTACGAGAAAGTACTCAACTAGACTTACCCGTCATAAACTTAAAAATAAAGTGACACCAAGGATTATGCAAGGCTTTCTTTAGTGGGCTAACTGACTCATTTGCGAAAAGCAAAGGTTGACAAAAAGAACTATTTAAATACTTTGCATCATATTTATTAAAGCCTATCCATCTAGGTAAGCAACTATACTATAGCAATCACTTAATTAACTAATAACATTCAGTTACTAACTCACATTCAGCATTTCCAACTTCATCCATATAACCATCAATGTTCCATCATAACTACTTAGCCCTACTTAGACCGGTAGCGATCGGTGATTTCCGGTCACCTACAATTATAGGTGGTTACTGGAATACCTTAGCTATGAGATGGATGAAATCCTGAAGATAACCGTGTGATGATGGATAAATGGAGACCGGACAGAAAAGTTGGCAGCAACCAGACAGGGTTCTGGGGTGCTATTAGTTTCTGTCTGTGTCGATTAAGGACCAATCGTTGCTCGTCCCTCTTGTCATGTTGAACGCATGTCTCACATTTAGCTGGCCGAATAATGTACCTTTCGACCGCGAAGGTAGTGGCATGATTCGGGCCGGGACCTACACGGGTGCACGTACTGGTGCTGAAGGGGGTATGACAGGGATGCGAAGAGTGAGCCCAAGGTGCGTCCTGGCAGTCGGGCGGTCCCTGGGTACTGCGGCTCCAGTTTATCCCGCGACGTTTACCGGAATCGTGTCATTGGTGACCTGTAGTTCACTTGATCGGTGAGTGTGGTTTGTGTGAGGAATAAATCACCAGCTGGTTAGGAATCGATTCGAATCGCCATCGCTTCTGGATAGTGAGCACTTGACTCGAGTTATGGCATCGTAGTAGTTATGATGGAACATTGATGGTTATATGGATGAAGTTGGAAATGCTGAATGTGAGTTAGTAACTGAATGTTATTAGTTAATTAAGTGATTGCTATAGTATAGTTGCTTACCTAGATGGATAGGCTTTAATAAATATGATGCAAAGTATTTAAATAGTTCTTTTTGTCAACCTTTGCTTTTCGCAAATGAGTCAGTTAGCCCACTAAAGAAAGCCTTGCATAATCCTTGGTGTCACTTTATTTTTAAGTTTATGACGGGTAAGTCTAGTTGAGTACTTTCTCGTACTCAGGGCGTTGTTCCCATTGTTGTTGCAGATGGTCAGATGTACTACGATTATTGCATCAACTGCCTGTACCCTGCGATGGGCGACAACTAGGACCAAGGGCAATGGTCGTTCCGTATGCCTTACCTATTGCTTTTGTTGGAAATGACTACTCCCTGGCATTGTAGTTGAACTAAATGTGTGTGTGTGGTTTATGGAACTATTTACTTCCGCTACTTTATTATGAACCTGGTTTGTAATAACTTTATGTTTAAACTCCGAAGTATTTCAAGGATGTTGCGAACCTTATATAATATGTGACTGTGGCTGCTAAACCCTACGATCTTGATTTGTACGTTGGTTGGTTTGAAATCCTTCGTGGTTTCACGGACTACCTGGTTATACGGGCTTAAGTTTGCTAAATTATCTGCCTTGGCGGGTGATTTTCTTACTTAATTTCGTATAATTGGTCGGTTCTGTTACAGCTGGCATCGGAGCAGGTTTAGCAGGTTACTGTTCACATGTGTATTTAAAACAAAACAGTGTTTAAACCTATGATTTAAAAACTTAATAGTGTGCCAGTGGTCATATCCTTTATGCCCAGTTAAGGACTCTAGGTGGCTTATTTAAATACTGACTTGGGGGCCCTTGCATCATATTTCTATTTTCGTCGCTCATACGGCGTGCTATAGTATGAGTACCATTCGCTTGAGTGGTAATGTATGGATCATTTGCCTCTACGCCCAGGGTAAGTGTGAGTGATGAGAGCATGATCGGATACACTGCTGATCTAGGGAGAGTGCTTATTTGATGCTGGAGTATTTACATGTTACACACATGTTTGTATGAAAGTATTACATGTGTGGGTTGTGCCGTCCTGTGGTGACGATGCCGTCAATAGGACGATGGTTTGGGTAGTTGCTACTCTTGTACGCGTATCTGGGGATGCGTATAGAGCAAGTAGATTACTTTATTGCTTTCATGCATAATATTCATACTGTGGGGGTTTGGGCTGAAATGGTTTTTCTACAGATACATAACAGCGCTGTCGTGTAGTATGTATTAGTTACGTATTTATGAGAGACCGTTTGTATGCCACCGTCTATATCGTTAGAAATTAATTGTTTATTAAGTTTGTGAGATCGTACGGAACGTGCATGCATCATGTTGTCGTGCATATCATTCATGGCATTGTTCCTCCCCTTATAATTTGATTGTCTCATTTTGATAAAAATGACAACTTAATATTCGTTCTCACGAGAGTAATAAAATTTTGCTATAGATGGCCCGTACCAAGGAGACAGCTCGCAAGTCCACTGGAGGTAGAGCTCCCCGCCACCAACTTGCTCCAAGTACCCGTCAGCGACACACTTTTCTAGGAGAGTTCGGGATGCCTACACTGTTGTGGAGAGTGCTCAGCCAGGCAGGTTATTCTGATGGGATGGAGCCTCGCTATTTTTGGAGAAACAATCAGTTGAGTGAAGGTCTGCTGGTCACTGTGGAGGCTGTTGTTCGCCCCAGAGGTGATGGTTCTGAGTGGACAGGTTGGCGCTATGAGTCCACTGGCAGGACTGCTGAGGAGGCGGCTGGCAGGGCTGCTTTTGGGATACTGAGGGACATTATGGATCGTTTCCCTTAGGAGTTGGCAGCAGCAATGGTAGGGGTCTTTCCAAGGGTAATCCCTCTACGGACTCTTGGCAGCAGGCCAGGGGAAGATCTCTGGAGATTGGAGCAGCTGAGGCACAGCACAGCGACAACCCTGCAATGAGTGCTATGTTTGCTGTGATGAAGGTCTACGAAGGAGTAGAAGGTAGTCTGAGACGCGTGTCGGGTGCATTTGGACAAGCCCGCGATGATAGGCGACAGCTTCAGAGGGACCACGATGCTGAGATTGAGAGACTCAATGAGGAGATGGCTCAGGTAACCCGCCAGAGAGATCAGGTGACGCAGAGGAATGGAGTTTATGAAGGAGACATTCGTGCACTAAGTGAGCAGCTTGAGCGTCTGACCACCGCCAACGGGAATGCCGAGCATATGATTATCGGCATGATGCAGCAGCGGGATGAAGCCTGGTCCCGAGAGGATGTTCTGCGGGCTCGACAGTTCGAGCTAGAGCATCAGCTAGAGGATGCTGAGGAGTACATCAACAACCTACATGAGGAGGTTCACCAGCTACATAACCAGCTCCATCCTTACGTTCCTCCTGGAGCAGCAGAGATGGATCTGGATATGGACGAGGATCCCGAGGAACCGGAGGCACCAGCTGAGGATGGTGATGGTGATGCTGATGGTGACAATGACGACGTTTCTGACTTAGACAGCGACCACGACGAGTAGGCTAGTAGTGGTGCACTAGCTACTAGGGTTTCTTTTGTGAGGATCTTTTGCGTGGTTAGCTTTTTAGGCATGTAATCATAAGTGAGATGATTATGACCTTGATGTAATGTTGGAAAATTTTGGATGTGTTGTGGCGATGTCTGAACGCCTGAAAGTCCAGTGTATGTATGTTGGCAATTTGGTTGTAATCGGACGCGATGTGTTGCGCTTAAGTAATCTAATTAGTGATGTTGTGTTAATTGGAGTGGATTATTGTGCCTCTGTCTTATTGTATGAATTTATTCTCTCCAATGAATTCAGTATGGCATAATTTCGCATTCATCTACAATTATTACAACGTCACCTAATAATTACTTGTTGCTGAAATATGCAGATGGCGAACACTCGTCGTACCGTTCTTAGTGCTGCGGAGGCAGGTAGTGACGGTGCTGCGGCAGGTGGTGGTGCTGACAACAACACCAATGACAACCATCCCCACCCCGAACCACATCTGCCACCTCCTCCTCCGCTCACTCCGGAGATGTTCTTTGCGCAGTTTTTGGGGACTCAGCGTAACACGGAACAGGCGCAGAAGAATATGGAAGATATCCTGCGCAACATTGCACAAAATACTCAACAGGGTAATCGCTAGGGTGGTGGCAATGGAGTGAACCAGTACAGCAACTTCAAGGATTTCATGGAGACTAAGCCGCCAATTTTTAGAGGAGCGGCAGAACCACTTGATGCTGAAGAGTGGATTAACACTATGGAAGATAAGTTCCGTCTGCCGAGGATGACAGAGGTACTGAAGACCGAGTATGCTGCACATCAGTTATAGAGACCAGCTGGAATGTGGTGGAAGCATCATCGTGACACTTTTCCCCCTAATACCCAGATCACTTGGAGGGAGTTCACTGATGCTTTTCGTGGAGTTTACATTCCACCCGGTCTGACAGAAATGAAGTTGGGAGAGTTCCTAGCACTGAATCAAGGCACCAAAACTGTGACTCAATACTTGCATGCTTTCAATAATTTATGCCGTTATGCTCCCGACATGGTCAACACTGATGCCAAAAAGATCGCTAGTTTCAAGAGGGGTCTGAGTCCCAAAATGTTGAAGCATGTGGGCACCAATACAAGGACTGGGTTTAACGACTTTATCAGTGACTGCTTGAAGCATGAGAAGAACAACAATGTGTATACTGCGTCCAAGACTCGTAAGAGAGCCCTTGAGTCAGTGCTAGGAACTCTCCCAACTTCATTTCTGTCAGACCGGGTGGAATGTAAACTCCACGAAAAGCATCAGTGAACTCCCTCCAAGTGATCTGGGTATTAGGGGGAAAAGTGTCACGATGATGCTTCCACCACATTCCAGCTGGTCTCTATAACTGATGTGCAGCATACTCGGTCTTCAGTACCTCTGTCATCCTCGGCAGACGGAACTTATCTTCCATAGTGTTAATCCACTCTTCAGCATCAAGTGGTTCTGCCGCTCCTCTAAAAATTGGCGGCTTAGTCTCCATGAAATCCTTGAAGTTGCTGTACTGGTTCACTCCATTGCCACCACCCTAGCGATTACCCTGTTGAGTATTTTGTGCAATGTTGCGCAGGATATCTTCCATATTCTTCTGCGCCTGTTCCGTGTTACGCTGAGTCCCCAAAAAACTGCGCAAAGAACATCTCCGGAGTGAGCGGAGGAGGAGGTGGCAGATGTGGTTCGGGGTGGGGATGGTTGTCATTGGTGTTGTTGTCAGCACCACCACCTGCCGCAGCACCGTCACTACCTGCCTCCGCAGCACTAAGAACGGTACGACGAGTGTTCGCCATCTGCATATTTCAGCAACAAGTAATTATTAGGTGACGTTGTAATAATTGTAGATGAATGCGAAATTATGCCATACTGAATTCATTGGAGAGAATAAATTCATACAATAAGACAGAGGCACAATAATCCACTCCAATTAACACAACATCACTAATTAGATTACTTAAGCGCAACACATCGCGTCCGATTACAACCAAATTGCCAACATACATACACTGGACTTTCAGGCGTTCAGACATCGCCACAACACATCCAAAATTTTCCAACATTACATCAAGGTCATAATCATCTCACTTATGATTACATGCCTAAAAAGCTAACCACGCAAAAGATCCTCACAAAAGAAACCCTAGTAGCTAGAGCATCAGCTAGAGGATGCTGAGGAGTACATCAACAACCTACATGAGGAGGTTCACCAGCTACATAACCAGCTCCATCCTCGGGATTC
>JAHUYU010001039.1:0-16355 GCA_030439765.1 Tripidium arundinaceum | reverse complement strand
CGGGGAGACGGAACCCTAAACCAACCAGATTTGTCACTACCCTTTTTTACTGCACATGCTACTTCTGTTTGTTTATCGTCCTTTTATTGCCATGGGTCCCTGTCAGGCTTTGTCCTTAGTCAAATGTACAAAAACAAACACATTCTTCATATATACACAAAAGCTCTATACCCAGCGCATGTAGTTCATGAAAATGTACTCTAATTTTCACAAAAAATGTGTGATTTTCATTGCTTTGATAACAGAAGCAAACAATCTGCATAGTTCATTGTGAGTAAATAGTAAGAGTGACGTACTTATGGTGGTTCTTGTTGTCAACCTTACTGAATAGACCAAAGCAGGCTAATTGCAGTAGAGATGTTTACATGCAAACAAAGAAAAAAGAATGGCTATTCCAGAAACATGTGTGTACCCTTCTATATTCTATTTAGGTTGTCACATGAAAATTGTTACAGGCAAAGCAGGTAGCTAAGAAGAAGGAGAAAAAGTAAGAACTCTGCTGCGAAGTCAGCAATGTGGCTATTGTCTTCCTATTATTTCTGTTAATACAACATTCTTTGTAGCACATGCATGAGCATATGTGGTGAGCCTTGAAACTGGATATTGTCACACCCAATTTTAAGGATAAAATTGAATACAATAATCTTAGTGCGCCAGAGATCAGTCACACACATAAGCCGACAAATAACAAGGAGTATCATCACAGGTACTTATTACATAACGAATAAAGCTTAACACATAGTCTTTACATAAATAAAGCGGAATATAAAGATAATTCTCGCGGTAGCTCCACTTCACAGGGACGGTTGACTGGTTGACCACAAGTCTAGTAGTCCTCAGGAAAAATCTCATTACCGTTGCCATCTGTTACCCATCCGGAATTTTTATCCAAGTAGTGAAAATAAACAAGCGTAAGTACATCTTGTACTCAACAGGTGTAACATGGGGTTCATGAGGCTCAAGAAGGCATGACACAGGTTTAACTGCAAGTAGCTTTTAGTTGGCCCACTTTTAAGCATATGAGTAGCAACAAATTGTTATACTCCCAAAAATAAACTCATGATCAGGTAATATGAATAATGAATAGCATAAACAAATAGTCATAAAGATCTCTATTCCATCAATATTCCAAGGCCGCTCGTGACCGTGAGCACGGCTAATATACAGTTTTACACTCTGCAGAGGTTGTACACTTTCACTGTGAGTCGTAATTCCCAAATGCCCGGTGTCATGACTCCCCAAAACACTACCAAGGTGAGCAGGCAGGGACACTATGAAGTCTTTCAAAGGTTCGTCTAACAAGTTAGGGCCACTAGGTTTCTGTGACCTGCGAATGTAGAGCCCCCCTTCTGAATGGCACATTGACACGCAGCCTACACATAGGGACAGAGGTCACACTACACCCGACCCGGTTACACACCCCTTTTGCGCCATAAAGGTAACCTCTAACAAGCTAGAAGAGGTCCTTATACTTGACCAAAGCCAGAGCCATGTAGCCCTCACAGTTGTACTGTAAGTCCCGGATGATCACTTACAGATAAGTCCTTACGGAGTGTATGTAGACGAAGTATATGATCATACTAGATGATCTAGGGTAGTATGTATGTCAAGTATGCAAGTATACATAGAGTATGTGGTTATATTTATTTTATATACTATTATAGTGGCATTTTAGTAATATATTAAAAGTATGGTCTCCTTGAAAAACAATACGCATAGTAAGATTTGAAGTACCTTAGATTGAGTATATGAACATACTCAAACTGATAAATTAGTATGTACACATACGCAATGTGTTTTATTGAAGATGGGAGTAACTACTCCCGGGAGTAGGAAAAATGCGTCATATATATATATATATAGAGAGAGAGAGAGACAATGCAATGTGGCAGTCACGCACAACCAGGACAGGAGCTAGCTAGCTGAGTTGGTTAGCAGTAGAACCAGGACTGGATTTGGTAGCTGAACAGAAACTACTTTATACAAAATCGGTATAGTTTTTTTTTTTTGGCGACTGGACAAAATCTGTATAGTTATGTTGTAGACAGCGGTACTGCTAATTATGAAACCCATTGTACAACAATCAGTGTGCCTATCCAGTGTTATGCTATGTCTGGACCTGCCCCCTGTTTTATGATGTAGACAGTTTACTAAACTTATGTAATCGTTATCCACCCTGTTCTTAATCCTCTTGCACTCCATTTATTCAGCATGTATGTTTCACAGCGACATCAACCATTCACTTGGCCACGCTGGTAAGGGTGCGCGCAATGTACTAGTTACTACAAGGCGGCAGCCTATGGCCAGAGGGTGGGGGCACTCATTTATAATGTTCATCTTCTACCTCCTCTTCCCGCTTTGTCTTCTACCTCCCGTCAACCCCACCGCCTCCATCGCCCTGGCTCGCGTTGTCTCCGTCACCAGCCGTGCCACCCACCCCCTAACCCCACCCTTCTCTAATATGAATCGAAGCCCACCCTTCTCTAATATGAATCGAAGCTTTTCGCCCTGCCATCCAACCACTGCCAGCCTTGCCTACGATCCTGGCCAGCGGCGCCCCTTCCGTAGGCTGCACCACTCACTGCCAAACCCTCCCGATCGCGATATTGAGTTTATTATTGAATTACTACTTGGAACTGCACCTATAGCTAAAAGGCCATATAGAATGGGGGTAAATGAATTAGAACTTAAGAAACAATTAAAGGAGTTGCAGGAGAAAGGTTTCATACGCCCCAGTTCATCTCCATGGGGGCCACCTGTGATCTTTGTTGACAAGAAGGATGGTACTCAGCGCATGTGTGTGGATTATCGGTCACAGAATGAGGTCACTATCAAGAACAAGTACCCGTTGCCAAGGATCGATGACTTGTTTGATCAGTTGAGAGGAGCTTGTGTGTTCTCGAAGATTGATTTACGTTCTGGTTATCATCATTGAAGATTCGAGCGACTGATATACCCAAGACAGCATTTACTTCACGGTATGGCTTGTATGAGTACACGGTTATGTCGTTTGGATTGACTAATGCACCTGCATACTTTATGTACTTGATGAACAAGGTGTTTATGGAGTATCTTGACAAGTTCATAGTTGTGTTTATCGATGATATCTTGGTGTTCTCAAAAAATGAGGAAGAGCATGCAGAGCATCTAAGGTTAGTCCTGCAGAAACTCACGGAGCATAAGTTATATGCAAAGCGGAGTAAGTGTGAGTTTTGGTTAAAGGAAGTTTCATTTCTGGGTCATGTTGTATCTAATGGAGGAATAGCAGTGGATCCAGGAAAAGTAAATGATGTATTGAGTTGGAAGCCACCTACAGATGTGGGTGAGATTCGCAGTTTCCTTGGTTTGGCAAGATATTATAGGAGATTCTTGAAGGATTCTCTAAGCTTGCTAAGCATATGACTGCATTATTGGAGAAGACTGCCAAGTTTGTGTGGTCCGACAAGTGTCAAGCTAGTTTTGACGAGTTGAAGAAGAGGTTAACTACAGCTCTTGTGTTGATTTTGCCGGATTTGAGCAAGAATTTCTCTATCTATTGTGATGCTTCTCGCCAAAGTCTTAGTTGTGTGCTTATGCAAGAAGGGAGAGTAGTAGCCTATGCATCTAGGCAGTTGAGAAAGCATGAGCTAAATTATCCTACACATGATTTGGAGTTAGCAGCTGTGGTTCATGCTTTAAAGATTTAGAGACATTATCTAGTCGGGCATAAGAGTGATATTACACGGATCACAAGAGTTTGAAATAATCTTTACTCAGTCAGATCTGAACTTGAGGCAACGCCGATGGTTAGAGTTAATCAAGGATTATGATTTGGAAGTGCACTATCACCCCGGAAAAGCAATGTTGTGGCTGATGCACTTAGCAAGAAAAGTTATGTCAATGAGATACAAGTGTTGCATTTGGCAAAGGAGTTGTGTGCTGAAATTGAGCAACCCATTTGGGTTTTACCATTATGCGGTCGAGATGGTATGGAGCCTACTTTGGAGCAGGAGATACGTAAGGGTCAGTTGAAAGATGAGAAATTAAAGGAGATCGCCGAGAACATAGTCATTGGTAAAGCGCCTGGTTTCCGTATGGATGAAAATGGAACTCTTGGTTTGGGAAAAGATTATGTGTACCTCAGGACAAGGATATCAGAGATGCAATTTTGAGAGAAGCGCATGAGTCAGCTTATTCTATACACCCCGGAAGTACCAAATGTACTTGGACCTTAAAAGAAGTATTGGTGGTATGGATTGAAAAGAGATGTAGCCGAGTATGTGGCTTTGTGTGATACGTGTCCAAGGGTGAAAGCTGAGCATCAAGACCAGCAGGTTTGTTGCAACCGATGAAGATACCTGAGTGGAAGTGGGAAGAAGTTGGAATGGACTTCGTAGTGGGGTTACCACGCACTCAGAGGGGCTATGACTCAATATGGGTAATGTGGATCGATTAACCAAAGTAGCTCACTTCTTACCTGTTAAGACTTCATTATTGGCCGCAGTTGGCTGAATTATATATGGAAAGGATAGTATGCCTTCATGGAGTGCCAAGGAAGATCGTGTCTGACAAAGGTACTCAATTTACATCTCATTTTGGCAGAGGATACATGCTTCGTTGGGAACGAAGTTGAATTTTAGTACAGCTTATCATCCACAGACTGATGGACAAACTGAAAGAATTAATCAGATATTGGAGGATATGTTGAGAGCTTGTACATTGCAGTATGATACGAGTTGGGATAAGAGCTTACCATATGCGGAGTTTTCCTACAACAATAGTTACCAAAAGAGTCTCAAGATGGCACCTTTTGAGGCTTTGTATGGACGGAAGTGTAGAACCCCATTATTTTGGAATCAAACAGGAGAAAGTCAAGTATTCGGGCCTGATGTTCTGAGAAATGCAGAAGAGCAAGTCCGGAAGATTCGAGATAACTTAAGAGTAGCTCAGTCCCGACAGAAGAGTTATGCTGACACACGAAGGAGAGAGTTGACTTTTGCAGTGGGAGATTATGTTTACTTGAAAGTGTCACCAATGAGAAGTGTGAAGCGGTTTAACATGAAAGGAAAGTTGTCACCAAGATATGTAGGCCCTTTCAAGATTTTAAAGAGGCGTGGAGAAGTGGCCTATCATTGGAACTGCCTGAGAGTTTGTCAGGTGTGCACGATGTGTTCCATGTGTCCCAGTTAAAGAAGTGTTTGCGTGTACCCGAGGAGCAGATACCATTGGAGGAGCTCACTGTGAAAGAGGATCTCACCTATGAGGAGTACCCAATAAGGATTTTGGAAATAGCGGAAAGAGTTACAAGGAGTAGGGTTATAAAATGTGCAGAGTACAGTGGAACCGGTACACAGAGGAAGAGTCCACTTGGAAAAGAGAGGAGGATTTGAGAAAGACTTACCCGCAGTTGTTTGAGTAAGTGGCACCGAATCTCGAGGGCGAGATTCATCTTAAGGGGGGTAGAATTGTAACACCCTAAAATATGCCTCCCTTGAAACAGAGTTAAAATAATTTAATTATGTATATTTGTGCTCATGGAAATATAGGAAAACTAAATTTTTCATTGAATTAAAATTTATCTTAAGGTAGAAATATGTTTGAGCATACATGCCATTGCATTTGATATATTTTGGCTAAGTGGTTTGATCAAAATTCAAAATGGTTTAAATTGCTTTTGAAAATGTTTGGAAATAAAAGAAAAGAAAGATAATAATTTTTCTTTTGTGGGGTTAAAATAAATGTAGGGTTAACATACATTCATGAGCATCATGCTGTTGCATATTGTTTTGTATTGTGTGAGTTTTGCTTTTATTCAGATCGGGTTTCAAAAATGTAATTGAAAGTGTATTTGAAAACTAGTATAGAAAATGAAATAGAAAATGAAGAAAACAATTCCTCTCTCCATCCCTCTCTCAATCCGGCCTGGTTCGGCCCCCTCCCTTCTCCTTTCTAGCGTGGGCGCGGCCCATCCCGCAAGCCGGCCCAGCTCGCCTCCAGGCCGCGTGGGCGCGCCGCTCCTTTCCCCGCAATGTCCGACTGACGTCCCGGCCCCGCGTCTCCTCTCGCTGACCAGGCGGTCCCGCGCGTCAGCGCGTTCTCCTTCGTCGCGTCGTATGGAAGACGGACTCCTGTCCGAGGAAATCTCGCCGACCGCCTTCGATTCGTTGCGGATACGGCGTAATCCTCGCGCCTCGCCCCTTTAAAAGGAAGCCCTGAGTGCCGCCGCCGCCCCTGTTCAACCCTAAGCACAGCCGCCGCCCTCGCCTCGAGCTACAGCAGCCGCAGCCCTAGCCGCGCCGCTGTTGTTTTCGCTTTCGTCGATTTCGCCGCCTCGCCGCCTTTGTAAGTAGTTTCCGAGCCTCTTCTTGAGATCGCGAAGTCGCCGAGTTCTTTCTCCGTCTTTCTTGCCTTTGTTTGCTCGCTAATCGTCGCCGAACGGTTGCAGGAACTTCGTCAACGCCGTTCCAAGCCACCCCATGTCTCTGATCCATCTCGGTCGCTCCAATCTGCTTGGGTGAGTTCGCCTTGGCCTCCTCTTTCATCCCGTACTGATCCCGGGTCAATTCACGGTCTCTAGGGCCATATTTGAGATCGCCGGCGAGCTTGTTCACCGCCGGCCATGGCCAACCGCCGTGGAAGCTTTCTTCTCCGGCGGCTCCTCTTTTCTCTTTCCCTCTCCAGCAAATCGCAGCCATCCGTTTCTAATCCAACGATCCAGATCGTCTCATACCCCTTCGGGGGCAATTTTGTTAAAGAGTCCTCGGCCTTTCTAAAAATCGAACCCGCCGTCCTTGGCGTAAGCCGAGACTGCGTTTTCTCTGCTTGAAAACGTATTTTCATCTGAGTACAGTCTAGAGTTCGTTTTCTCTATTTCAAAAGCGTATTTTTAGTATTTACAGAATTGCCATTATCTTTAATAGCTTATATCTTCTCCGTTTTAACTCCAAATTGATCCGTTCAAGTTGCGTTAGATTCGTAATTGCGTAATCTACATGTTAGTACTACTGTTGAACATGTTTTCAACTTTTGAAATTCAAGATTATATTTGATCTATTATTTACTAAAGAAAATCCCTGTTAAATCATAACTTCTCCGTTCTAGGTCCGTTTTCGGTGATTTTCGCGTCTGTGTGATCGTAGAGATATGTAGATTGGTTTTATCAACTTTTTAATCTATTTTATCTCTGTTGGTGTACTGTTCTAACTATAGATTTGTTTGTTTGGCATGATTGCTTCTGGATGATTGTACGTTGCTGTGTGTTGATCTAGTTTAGACGGTGAGCAATTCGTGGGTGACCAGGAATTCTTCGAAGACCAAGATCCCCAAGAGTTCGTTGATCAAGGCAAGTATAGCATGGGATCATCCTTGTTTCCTATTCACCATTAAATACTTAAATTCATTCTGCATGAGTTTACCTTGATTACATTAAGGATTTCCTAGTTTTGTGCTTGTACCTTGATACCTATGGATTATTGCATTGGGTAGTGTGAAGCTAGTGCTCAACTAATGACCATGATCATGTAATCTTGATTAATGATATATGCAATAAACAATAAAAGAAGACTTTTTAGCAACATGGAATAAGGGGGCTAGAGCATAGTTTTTGTGATGCTCGAGATTCCTCTCCGTAAGGACTTATCTGTAAGTGATCATCCGGGACTTACAGTACAACTGTGAGGGCTACATGGCTCTGGCTTTGGTCAAGTATAAGGACCTCTTCTAGCTTGTTAGAGGTTACCTTTATGGCGCAAAAGGGGTGTGTAACCGGGTCGGGTGTAGTGTGACCTCTGTCCCTATGTGTAGGCTGCGTGTCAATGTGCCATTCAGAAGGGGGGCTCTACATTCGCAGGTCACAGAAACCTAGTGGCCCTAACTTGTTAGACGAACCTTTGAAAGACTTCATAGTGTTCCCTGCCTGCTCACCTTGGTAGTGTTTTGGGGAGTCATGACACCGGGCATTTGGGAATTACGACTCACAGTGAAAGTGTACAACCTCTGCAGAGTGTAAAACTGGTATATTAGCCGTGCTCACGGTCACGAGCGGCCTTGGAATATTTATGGAATAGATGATCTTTAATGACTATTGTTTATGCATATATCATTAATCATATTACCTGATCATGAGTTTATTTTTGGGAGTTATAACAATTTGTTGCTACTCATATGCTTAAAAGTGTGCCAACTAAAAGCTACTTGCAGTTAAACCTGTGTCATGCCTTCTTGAGCCTCATGAACCCCATGTTACACCTGTTGAGTACAAGATGTACTTACGCTTGTTTATTTTCACTACTTGGATAAAAATTCCGGATGGGTAACAGATGGCAACGGTAATGATATTTTTCCTGAGGACTACTAGACTTGTGGTCAACCAGTCAACCGTCCCTGTGAAGTGGAGCTACCGCGAGAATTATCTTTATATTTCCGCTTTATTTATGTAAAGACTATGTGTTAAGCTTTATTCGTTATGTAATAAGTACCTGTGATGATACTCCTTGTTATTTGTCGGCTTATGTGTGTGACTGATCTCTGGGCGCACATAAGATTATTGTATTCAATTTTATCCTTAAAATTGGGTGTGACAATATCCAGTTTCAAGGCTCACCACATATGCTCATGCATTTGCTACAAAGAATGTTGTATTAACAGAAATAATAGGAAGACAATAGCCACATTGCTGACTTCGCAGCAGAGTTCTTACTTTTTCTCCTTCTTCTTAGCTACCTGCTTTGCCTGTAACAATTTTTCATGTGACAACCTAAATAGAATTATAGAAGGGTACACACATGTTTCTGGAATAGCCATTCTTTTTTCTTTGTTTGCATGTAAACATCTCTACTGCAATTAGCCTGCTTTGGTCTATTCAGTAAGGTTGACAACAAGAACCACCATAAGTACGTCACTCTTACTATTTACTCACAATGAACTATTCAGATTGTTTGCTTCTGTTTTATCAAAGCAATGAAAATCACACATTTTTGTGAAAATTAGAGTACATTTTCATGAACTACATGCGCTGGTTATAGAGCTTTTGTGTATATATGAAGAATGTGTTTGTTTTTGTACATTTGACTAAGGACAAAGCCTGTACAGGTACCCATGGCAATAAAAGGACGATAAACAAACAGAAGTAGCATGTGCAGTAAAAAAGGGTAGTGACAAATCTGGTTTGGTTTAGGGTTCCCGTCTCCCAGTTCCCTCTTCGACATTTGGCCAAGGCCAGTCATTTTGTGGTCACATGATCTTAGAAATTGCTTTATCTGTTAAGTACTTAGTTCTTAGGAAAATGATGTTGTCTGCTCGAATTTTGCTTGTACATTGAAGTTCAGACTTCAGTCTTTGTTGCAAGAGAATGTTGTCTGAAATCTCAATTAACCAACAGGTCAGTATGCAGCAGCACCTTCTGCCTTGACCCACTAGAAAATTGCACACTTTAGGATATGATGCCCACATGCTTAACTCCTGCTTCTTCCTTGGAGCTTTGCTATTTTTTTTTACCGTCACTCCATTTGTCCTGATGGTTTCTTGATTATCCTGAATGTGATTCAAGGTATGTTTGTAAAATAGTTACAAGTTACATGCAGAGCTCCAACTCCAGGAAGCTGAGGCAGTGGAACGAGGTGAAGGAGAATGCTGTGTGCTGTGACTGCTGGAGGATATATATATATATATATATATATATATATATATATATATATATATATATGAAAATTATTTTCTACTCCCAGGGAGTAGTTACTCCTATTTGTATATCTCTAGATTTATGGTGTATATGGCCTAACGAAGTGTATGTAGACGAAGTATATGATCATACTAGATGATCTAGGGTAGTATGTATGTCAAGTATGCAAGTATACATAGAGTATGTGGTTATATTTATTTTATATACTATTATAGTGGCATTTTAGTAATATATTAAAAGTATGGTCTCCTTTGAAAAAAATACGCATAGTAAGATTTGAAGTACCTTAGATTGAGTATATGAACATACTCAAACTGATAAATTAGTATGTACACATACGCAATGTGTTTTATTGAAGATGGGAGTAACTACTCCCGGGAGTAGGAAAAATGCGTCATATATATATATATAGAGAGAGAGAGAGAGACAATGCAATGTGGCAGTCACGCACAACCAGGACAGGAGCTAGCTAGCTGAGTTGGTTAGCAGTAGAACCAGGACTGGATTTGGTAGCTGAACAGAAACTACTTTATACAAAATCGGTATAGTTTTTTTTTTTTGGCGACTGGACAAAATCTGTATAGTTATGTTGTAGACAGCGGTACTGCTAATTATGAAACCCATTGTACAAAATCAGTGTGCCTATCCAGTGTTATGCTATGTCTGGACTGCCACCCTGTTTTATGATGTAGACAGTTTACTAAACTTATGTAATCGTTATCCACCCTGTTCTTAATCCTCTTGCAATCCATTTATTCAGCATGTATGTTTCACAGCGACATCAACCATTCACTTGGCCACGCTGGTAAGGGTGCGCGCAATGTACTAGTTACTACAAGGCGGCAGCCTATGGCCAGAGGGTGGGGGGGCACTCATTTATAATGTTCATCTTCTACCTCCTCTTCCCGCTTTGTCTTCTACCTCCCGTCAACCCCACCGCCTCCACCATCGCCCTGGCTCGCGTTGTCTCCGTCACCAGCCGTGCCACCCACCCCCTAACCCCACCCTTCTCTAATATGAATCGAAGCCCCACCCTTCTCTAATATGAATCGAAGCTTTTCGCCCCTGCCATCCAACCACTGCCAGCCTTGCCTACGATCCTGGCCAGCGGCGCCCCTCCGTAGGCTGCACCACTCACTGCCAAACCCTCACGCTCCTCCTCTCCTAATCCTAATCAGATGATGAAGACGTCGCTTTCCTCCCCACCACACGCCGCTGGCTCCGACCATCTGAATGTCTCACCGTTCGCACGGCGACGCCCCTGCAACCTCGCTTGCCGCCCCCAACCTGCCACCATCGTGAGCTCCTCTCCCTTCTAAGGCCGCAACACATGGAGATTCTTCCATGAAAATAAAAAAATCCCAAACACAAATCCCCCGCTACTACCGCCTCGTCCATTGCCACCGGCCTGCGACGCCGCCGGCCGCACGACCCACCGCCCACCCGCACTACACTACCTCCACCCTTCCCTAATCTTAGGAAGAACACGCATCATGTGCGATAGCATCGCATGCGCGTTGAATACTGATTTTGGGTGAGTAGGTGACTTCACATTTGGATGAATTGGTGGTGAGGAGTTATATCATGGGAAAAATACAGGTACGGGAGAATTACGGAAGAGATAGAGAGAAAAAAGACAAAAGGATAGACCTCATGAGCACTTAGAGTTCTATGTAATAGATCTCAGAGTGTCTCCAATATAATGATCTAGTTTAGAGCTAGCTCAATCAATTTTTTAATTAGTGAATAGTGCAAAAGACAAGAGATTAGCATGGACTCAAGAGATAGTCTCGCATTTTTCATGATGCATCCCTCTCTCACACCACGATATTCAGGACTGCTTGCTGCAGTCTCTCTCTTGTCCATATTAATTAGCTTAGAGCTAGTGTTATATTAGCTCATACTGTTAGAAACACCCTTAGGATTAGAGCGAGTGTTATATTAGCTCATCTATTGGAAACACCCTTAGGATCTTTTGGGTATAATAAATTATGAGGTAGCTTAAAGCATATTGTTTCATATTTTAATAGAAGAGATAGAAAACTTAGCTTTTTCATCAAGAGCTAATCTCGTACACACATTTCAAAACTATATAAAGATATCATGTGAGAATATTCATGTTACGAGCTATGTACTAAAAATCAATACCGTTACAGAAATTATCATAGAGCTATTAACTAACTCATACTATTAAGGATGTCAACTAACTCATACTATTAAGGATGTCTTATGTACACTCTATAGTTAAGGTTCTGTTCGGCATGACTTATTTACGGCTGATTACGGTTGTTTCAATAATGTTCTGTGAGAAAGATTAGAGCTGAAAAGCCGCTCAAAAGTAGCTGAAAGCAGCAGCCAAAAAGGGGCCTAAGTTGAACCTGGCACGTAGTCACCGTTACAAACTTTTGGCACGTAGTCACTGTTAGAAACTTACTTTAATCATTGAAGCTGCCCCAACCTTTCATTTCTACCATCGACCGTACCATTATTATCATGTTCATTTTTTCCATAAAGAAGTTCTTGGAGAATTGACACCAACCGAGAAAGAAAATCACAATACAAGAAGATACACATTGCGAGAATAGTGAAGCACGCATGGACCATTTTGCTTTGCAGTGTGCTCATCGGATACCACGCATCTTTTTGTAGTTTCAATGCGTAGTCTCTTGGGGCCAGGGAAAGGAAAACAGTACCTACCACACATGTCGTTGCTTCCGCTTGCTACTTTACTGCAAATGTCATGTCAAGTATTGATACAAACGCATACTCTCCCTCAGTCCAAAAATAAAAAATGCATCTTATTTTTCAAACAGTCGACTAATCTCAACTTGTTAAATATATAAAAAATATTAATATTTATGATATCAAATAGACATTAGATTAATTATGTAATATATTTTTCATATAATACTATTTTAATTAAATTCAGTTAAACATTAAATTTATTGACTCATCAAAATGTGGTTGGATGGCAGGGGCGAAAAGCTTCGATTCATATTAGAGAAGGGTGGGGCTTCGATTCATATTAGAGAAGGGTGGGGTTAGGGGGTGGGTGGCACGGCTGGTGACGGAGACAACGCGAGCCAGGGCGATGGTGGAGGCGGTGGGGTTGACGGGAGGTAGAAGACAAAGCGGGAAGAGGAGGTAGAAGATGAACATTATAAATGAGTGCCCCCCACCCTCTGGCCATAGGCTGCCGCCTTGTAGTAACTAGTACATTGCGCGCACCCTTACCAGCGTGGCCAAGTGAATGGTTGATGTCGCTGTGAAACATACATGCTGAATAAATGGATTGCAAGAGGATTAAGAACAGGGTGGATAACGATTACATAAGTTTAGTAAACTGTCTACATCATAAAACAGGGTGGCAGTCCAGACATAGCATAACACTGGATAGGCACACTGATTTTGTACAATGGGTTTCATAATTAGCAGTACCGCTGTCTACAACATAACTATACAGATTTTGTCCAGTCGCCAAAAAAAAAAAACTATACCGATTTTGTATAAAGTAGTTTCTGTTCAGCTACCAAATCCAGTCCTGGTTCTACTGCTAACCAACTCAGCTAGCTAGCTCCTGTCCTGGTTGTGCGTGACTGCCACATTGCATTGTCTCTCTCTCTCTCTCTATATATATATATATATGACGCATTTTTCCTACTCCCGGGAGTAGTTACTCCCATCTTCAATAAAACACATTGCGTATGTGTACATACTAATTTATCAGTTTGAGTATGTTCATATACTCAATCTAAGGTACTTCAAATCTTACTATGCGTATTTTTTTCAAAGGAGACCATACTTTTAATATATTACTAAAATGCCACTATAATAGTATATAAAATAAATATAACCACATACTCTATGTATACTTGCATACTTGACATACATACTACCCTAGATCATCTAGTATGATCATATACTTCGTCTACATACACTTCGTTAGGCCATATACACCATAAATCTAGAGATATACAAATAGGAGTAACTACTCCCTGGGAGTAGAAAATAATTTTCATATATATATATATATAGAGAGAGAGAGAGAGACAATGCAATGTGGCAGTCACGCACAACCAGGACAGGAGCTAGCTAGCTGAGTTGGTTAGCAGTAGAACCAGGACTGGATTTGGTAGCTGAACAGAAACTACTTTATACAAAATCGGTATAGTTTTTTTTTTTTGGCGACTGGACAAAATCTGTATAGTTATGTTGTAGACAGCGGTACTGCTAATTATGAAACCCATTGTACAAAATCAGTGTGCCTATCCAGTGTTATGCTATGTCTGGACTGCCACCCTGTTTTATGATGTAGACAGTTTACTAAACTTATGTAATCGTTATCCACCCTGTTCTTAATCCTCTTGCAATCCATTTATTCAGCATGTATGTTTCACAGCGACATCAACCATTCACTTGGCCACGCTGGTAAGGGTGCGCGCAATGTACTAGTTACTACAAGGCGGCAGCCTATGGCCAGAGGGTGGGGGGCACTCATTTATAATGTTCATCTTCTACCTCCTCTTCCCGCTTTGTCTTCTACCTCCCGTCAACCCCACCGCCTCCACCATCGCCCTGGCTCGCGTTGTCTCCGTCACCAGCCGTGCCACCCACCCCCTAACCCCACCCTTCTCTAATATGAATCGAAGCCCCACCCTTCTCTAATATGAATCGAAGCTTTTCGCCCCTGCCATCCAACCACTGCCAGCCTTGCCTACGATCCTGGCCAGCGGCGCCCCTCCGTAGGCTGCACCACTCACTGCCAAACCCTCACGCTCCTCCTCTCCTAATCCTAATCAGATGATGAAGACGTCGCTTTCCTCCCCACCACACGCCGCTGGCTCCGACCATCTGAATGTCTCACCGTTCGCACGGCGACGCCCCTGCAACCTCGCTTGCCGCCCCCAACCTGCCACCATCGTGAGCTCCTCTCCCTTCTAAGGCCGCAACACATGGAGATTCTTCCATGAAAATAAAAAAATCCCAAACACAAATCCCCCGCTACTACCGCCTCGTCCATTGCCACCGGCCTGCGACGCCGCCGGCCGCACGACCCACCGCCCACCCGCACTACACTACCTCCACCCTTCCCTAATCTTAGGAAGAACACGCATCATGTGCGATAGCATCGCATGCGCGTTGAATACTGATTTTGGGTGAGTAGGTGACTTCACATTTGGATGAATTGGTGGTGAGGAGTTATATCATGGGAAAAATACAGGTACGGGAGAATTACGGAAGAGATAGAGAGAAAAAAGACAAAAGGATAGACCTCATGAGCACTTAGAGTTCTATGTAATAGATCTCAGAGTGTCTCCAATATAATGATCTAGTTTAGAGCTAGCTCAATCAATTTTTTAATTAGTGAATAGTGCAAAAGACAAGAGATTAGCATGGACTCAAGAGATAGTCTCGCATTTTTCATGATGCATCCCTCTCTCACACCACGATATTCAGGACTGCTTGCTGCAGTCTCTCTCTTGTCCATATTAATTAGCTTAGAGCTAGTGTTATATTAGCTCATACTGTTAGAAACACCCTTAGGATTAGAGCGAGTGTTATATTAGCTCATCTATTGGAAACACCCTTAGGATCTTTTGGGTATAATAAATTATGAGGTAGCTTAAAGCATATTGTTTCATATTTTAATAGAAGAGATAGAAAACTTAGCTTTTTCATCAAGAGCTAATCTCGTACACACATTTCAAAACTATATAAAGATATCATGTGAGAATATTCATGTTACGAGCTATGTACTAAAAATCAATACCGTTACAGAAATTATCATAGAGCTATTAACTAACTCATACTATTAAGGATGTCAACTAACTCATACTATTAAGGATGTCTTATGTACACTCTATAGTTAAGGTTCTGTTCGGCATGACTTATTTACGGCTGATTACGGTTGTTTCAATAATGTTCTGTGAGAAAGATTAGAGCTGAAAAGCCGCTCAAAAGTAGCTGAAAGCAGCAGCCAAAAAGGGGCCTAAGTTGAACCTGGCACGTAGTCACCGTTACAAACTTTTGGCACGTAGTCACTGTTAGAAACTTACTTTAATCATTGAAGCTGCCCCAACCTTTCATTTCTACCATCGACCGTACCATTATTATCATGTTCATTTTTTCCATAAAGAAGTTCTTGGAGAATTGACACCAACCGAGAAAGAAAATCACAATACAAGAAGATACACATTGCGAGAATAGTGAAGCACGCATGGACCATTTTGCTTTGCAGTGTGCTCATCGGATACCACGCATCTTTTTGTAGTTTCAATGCGTAGTCTCTTGGGGCCAGGGAAAGGAAAACAGTACCTACCACACATGTCGTTGCTTCCGCTTGCTACTTTACTGCAAATGTCATGTCAAGTATTGATACAAACGCATACTCTCCCTCAGTCCAAAAATAAAAAATGCATCTTATTTTTCAAACAGTCGACTAATCTCAACTTGTTAAATATATAAAAAATATTAATATTTATGATATCAAATAGACATTAGATTAATTATGTAATATATTTTTCATATAATACTATTTTAATTAAATTCAGTTAAACATTAAATTTATTGACTCATCAAAATGTGAGATGTGCACTTTTTTTAAAAAAACATAGAGAGTAGGATACAGTTGCCAATTATTGACATCGCAAATAACTTGAATATTAAAGCATATCTATATAGTAAGATTTAACCACAA
>JAHUYU010002059.1:0-21364 GCA_030439765.1 Tripidium arundinaceum | reverse complement strand
CCCATGAAAGCTCTAGGAATCATGATCAATGTACAGGAAACATGGCCAGGTTGTGAGACAAAAGTCAACAACTAAAGACTCGAGGATAAACTAATACATGAGCATGTGACATACGTGCTGCTGAACATTGGACATAGTAATCATTGGGTCATCTTGACGAAACAAAAAATCGTATGTATGTTTTTCAATTCATGGCTGCACCCTATTTTCAGAAAGAACTCTCCAGGCAATATGTAATTTCATATGTAATTTCATCTAGAAGCAAATAACAGATAGTAGCGTCTGCTAATTCATAGGCAAAGTATCACGAAGCCCACAATCATCCACCTATGCCAGAAGCCAAGACGTGGTAAGAGTCCAGCCAGAACTGGTACCCTGCAGGCCCTGGAAGCCAAAACCCAAAATGAATATTACCATAGATAGCACAGGACCTCCACTGTTGCAAGCATCAAATCGAACCCATACTGCATACATCCAATGTAGCTGCATCTTCAACTGAAGGCTACAGCTATTTGTTGATTACACAAGGTCTGGTGGTATTGATCTAGTTAGCCTATTGCATTGCAGGAATCTACCAGTACAAAATACTGTAAATCGGCCTTACTTACTGCACAGGTAAAGGCAACGGAGGGTACTAATGGCGGCAGGAAGACGTAAGCTATAACTATATTTTGCGTCCATAGGCATTCAAAAAAATTTCAGGCAATTTAAATTAAGTGGGGACTATACATCCTTCACAAATAGAAACATCTCTCACTTAGTCCTATAACTATATATAAGATGTATCCATTTGTGAACAATGTGCAGTACCGCTTGTTGACGGTCGTTAAGTATCAAGTTCTATGTGTCAACAAGAACTAAAAAGGACTTAATTGAATCATCACCACAGGCTTAGGGGGTCTAACTGACAGATTTCCACTAGTTTTGGTGAGTTTGTGTTTTTACAGGAGTTATCAGGAAATGAACAAAGGAAGGTCCATAAACAAAGTTTACATCAAGATAATCAAGCCTGCGGTAATTTTCTGTAATGAGATGGACCTAAGAAGCAATTGGGCCGAACAAGAGGCGAGACGGGGCCCAGCCCAGGGCGCCCGCCCTAGGGCCTAGGGCGCCCGCCCTGACCTGGTGGCCAATTAGAGCCAACCTCACGGATTATGCTCCACCGCCTCTAAGGATCAAGGAAAACTGTGCGATCAAGGTCGGTTTGATCCGACGGCCGATGTTCATTTGAAAGGGCTATATAAGCCGAGGCGATCCACCCCCAGGGGGACGAGAAATCATTATTAGAGGAAGCCATCAAAGTTAGGGTTTAGAATCCTTCTCTCCACCAGAGAATTAGAATAGCTACTCCCAATTCCTTCAAGTTCTATAGGATTGATTAGATAGATTTAGAGAAGTAGAGCAATTGCGCTCTGGATTTCGGATCTTCGTCATAAAGATTGATATTATTTCATATCTTTCTCTACGACTTTATTCTAATATCATTATGTCTCTATTTATTATGCTCCTAGTTTGCTCTAGTTCTATATTTGATATGGTTATGATTGATAATGAGTTTATGTATAAGTTTGCAAAGCGCTTAGCTCTTGTCGCGCGGGAGTTGAGTGGTAGATCACATGTAAGCATGGTGCTTAGATGCTATTTACCTGCAAATGTATCCTATTGGCCGGGTGTGGTAGTTCGTGGTAGTGACAGTTCTATTGAGTCTTATATAGTCCACTCCCCGTTAGTAGGACAGGCAGAATGTGTATTGCGGAGTAAGTCATGCTATGTTCTGGCTTTCTTTAGCAATGTTCCTTATACATGAATGAAGAGACTTTTATGCTATATATGATTTTATGTGTGCTAGAGTAGATTATGACTTAGTATATTAGAACATACATAGAAGTTATTCTCTTGCTAGTCCGACGTCACCTTATATTTTATGTGGAGTAGTCTATCTCTAATCTCTGTGTTATTTATCTTGAGCTTATATTTCAATATCTTTATTATCATTATGGCTTACCCCCTGCCGAAGCAAGTGACTGTGTGAGTGAGTTTCTCATTAGTAATCATGTTTTGCAAGTTCATCTCTAGTCTTGACCCTTTTGATAATGCAAGCCTTGCCTTTAGCGTTTGCCTCTTTGCAAAATTATAAATAACGATCCTGGAGATATTCTCTTGGTAAGATGCTACAATGGGTATTTTATCTGTGCGCTTGCGGATAGAATAATGTATTTTCTAGAGAGCCCTTATATTCATAAATACCTTAGTACACTCTAGCGCCATGCTGGGGATGACAACCTAGTATTCAAGTGGTGTTAGCAAGTGTCAACAAGCACTTTTGGCGCCGTTGCCAGGGAAGGCAAAGGAAGCTTAGGAAGGAAGGTTAAGCATTGATATGCACATGAAATATTAGACTTAGACTATGGAGAAAAATTGCATAAACAACTACTATTAAAATGAGAAATCACAACAAGGCACCTCTGCTTTGGTAGGATCACCCCTGTTGTTTTTCTATGTTTATATTTCTATACAGGGTATTACAGGATTGCCGTACTACGCTCTTCTGTCAGCTTGATCACCTCAGTGGTGGGCAGTGGTCTCTTTTTGTTAAGAATATCTCTGATGTACTTTGCATATGTACGAACCTGTATAGCATCAAGTAGAGGTATGTTGACATATAACTTTTGAATGACCTCTACGAACTTACCAAACTGCTCATCCGACTGCAGTCCTCTGTTTCTTCTGGGAAATGGTAAATAGTTGGTGTCGTAATAATTCTTTCTCATTTCTTGGGTGCTTGGTGCTTTGTAGCAATTCTTCTACTTCATTGGGATTTTCTTCTTCTGTCACTACTGCTGGTGCTGCCGGTGCCTTTCTTGTTTCTCTTGGATGTGGGGGATCTCTAGTGGATTTCCCTCCTCTTGTAGTTATATTCTTTACCTGCTCAATGTTAGTGGCAACAGGCAATACAGCAGCTAGCTCTGCTAACTTATGTTCTACCTTCTTATTAAGAGCATTTTGTTCATCAAAGGCACACAATAGAAAATCCATTTTATTATGTATGTTTTTTAAAGAAGATTCATTTGCATCTAGCCTTTGTTTAACATCAGCATTAGTTTTAGTTTGCTGCGCAATTAACTCCCTAAATGTAGGTTGCTTTGAAATATTACCTGAATTCATACCTTTGCTTTTGGGTTGACTTGAAGTGGGTTGGTATTTGTATGCTGTCTCAATGGCTCTTTGATCTTCCTTGTACTTGGCCCTCTGGTCAAGCCAATGGAGTAAATTATCCATCTTGGTTGATAGTGCATGTACTTCTTCGGGTGATTCTTCTGTTTGGTGACAATGTTGAACTTCATCTTGGGACCAGCTTTGGTTTTCTGCTATCTTGTCCATAAATATCTCTGCTTTTCCAAGTGTAAGTTCCAAAAATGATCCTCCAGCAGATGCATCTAGGTACTCCCGAGCCTTTTGGGTTAATCTATGGTAAAAGGTCTGCATAAGTAACCATCCGGCCAATCCATGGTGGGGACAATCTGATATGTATCCTTGAAAATGCCCCCATGCTTCTGGAATGGTCTCTGTCTTCTGCTGTTGAAAACTGATAATCTTTCTTCTTAAGGCAACTGTTTTGCCTATAGGAAGAACTTTGCTAGAAAGGCCTCCGAACATTTCGCCCAAGTGTTGATATCTTCTTTGTTGGTGTAAAACCACTTCCTCGCTCTTCCCTCAAGTGAGAATGGAAAGAGGCGAAGTAGTATGATGCCTTGGTCGATTCCGTCGATATTGATTGTGCTTCCAATCTCTAAGAAATCCTCTAAATGCATACTAGTATCTTCAATTGCCTCTCCGCTGAATTGTATAGCTTGTACCAAATTGATGAGGCTTGGACTGAGCTCAAACTCGAGATCTTCTTCTTCAGCTTCGAATACTGGACCAGTGCGAATATTCTCAATGCTTGGAGTAGAGAACTCTTGCAGAGTCTTTTGTGCCATAGCTTCAGCAATTGGTGACTAGCTTCTTCTTTCTTGACTGCTTTGATTCTAATGATGAAGAGTTGAGTGTATCAATGTCAATCCTGTAATACCCTGTATAGAAATATAAACATAGAAAAACAACAGGGGTGATCCTACCAAAGCAGAGGTGCCTTGTTGTGATTTCTCATTTTAATAGTAGTTGTTTATGCAATTTTTCTCCATAGTCTAAGTCTAATATTTCATGTGCATATCAATGCTTAACCTTCCTTCCTAAGCTTCCTTTGCCTTCCCTGGCAACGGCGCCAAAAGTGCTTGTTGACACTTGCTAACACCACTTGAATACTAGGTTGTCATCCCCAGCATGGCGCTAGAGTGTACTAAGGTATTTATGAATATAAGGGCTCTCTAGAAAATACATTATTCTATCCGCAAGCGCACAGATAAAATACCCATTGTAGCATCTTACCAAGAGAATATCTCCAGGATCGTTATTTATAATTTTGCAAAGAGGCAAACGCTAAAGGCAAGGCTTGCATTATCAAAAGGGTCAAGACTAGAGATGAACTTGCAAAACATGATTACTAATGAGAAACTCACTCACACAGTCACTTGCTTCGGCAGGGGGTAAGCCATAATGATAATAAAGATATTGAAATATAAGCTCAAGATAAATAACACAGAGATTAGAGATAGACTACTCCACATAAAATATAAGGTGACGTCGGACTAGCAAGAGAATAACTTCTATGTATGTTCTAATATACTAAGTCATAATCTACTCTAGCACACATAAAATCATATATAGCATAAAAGTCTCTTCATTCATGTATAAGGAACATTGCTAAAGAAAGCCAGAACATAGCATGACTTACTCCGCAATACACATTCTGCCTGTCCTACTAACGGGGAGTGGACTATATAAGACTCAATAGAACTGTCACTACCACGAACTACCACACCCGGCCAATAGGATACATTTGCAGGTAAATAGCATCTAAGCACCATGCTTACATGTGATCTACCACTCAACTCCCGCGCGACAAGAGCTAAGCGCTTTGCAAACTTATACATAAACTCATTATCAATCATAACCATATCAAATATAGAACTAGAGCAAACTAGGAGCATAATAAATAGAGACATAATGATATTAGAATAAAGTCGTAGAGAAAGATATGAAATAATATCAATCTTTATGACGAAGATCCGAAATCCAGAGCGCAATTGCTCTACTTCTCTAAATCTATCTAATCAATCCTATAGAACTTGAAGGAATTGGGAGTAGCTATTCTAATTCTCTGGTGGAGAGAAGGATTCTAAACCCTAACTTTGATGGCTTCCTCTAATAATGATTTCTCGTCCCCCTGGGGGTGGATCGCCTCGGCTTATATAGCCCTTTCAAATGAACATCGGCCGTCGGATCAAACCGACCTTGATCGCACAGTTTTCCTTGATCCTTAGAGGCGGTGGAGCATAATCCGTGAGGTTGGCTCTAATTGGCCACCAGGTCAGGGCGGGCGCCCTAGGCCCTAGGGCGGGCGCCCTGGGCTGGGCCCCGTCTCGCCTCTTGTTCGGCCCAATTGCTTCTTAGGTCCATCTCATTACAGAAAATTACCACAGGCTTGATTATCTTGATGTAAACTTTGTTTATGGACCTTCCTTTGTTCATTTCCTGATAACTCCCTGTAAAAACACAAACTCACCAAAACTAGTGGAAATCTGTCAGTTAGACCCCCTAAGCCTGTGGTGATGATTCAATTAAGTCCTTTTTAGTTCTTGTTGACACATAGAACTTGATACTTAACGACCGTCAACAAGCGGTACTGCACATTGTTCACAAATGGATACATCTTATATATAGTTATAGGACTAAGTGAGAGATGTTTCTATTTGTGAAGGATGTATAGTCCCACTTAATTTAAATTGCCTGAAATTTTTTTGAATGCCTATGGACGCAAAATATAGTTATAGCTTACGTCTTCCTGCCGCCATTAGTACCCTCCGTTGCCTTTACCTGTGCAGTAAGTAAGGCCGATTTACAGTATTTTGTACTGGTAGATTCCTGCAATGCAATAGGCTAACTAGATCAATACCACCAGACCTTGTGTAATCAACAAATAGCTGTAGCCTTCAGTTGAAGATGCAGCTACATTGGATGTATGCAGTATGGGTTCGATTTGATGCTTGCAACAGTGGAGGTCCTGTGCTATCTATGGTAATATTCATTTTGGGTTTTGGCTTCCAGGGCCTGCAGGGTACCAGTTCTGGCTGGACTCTTACCACGTCTTGGCTTCTGGCATAGGTGGATGATTGTGGGCTTCGTGATACTTTGCCTATGAATTAGCAGACGCTACTATCTGTTATTTGCTTCTAGATGAAATTACATATGAAATTACATATTGCCTGGAGAGTTCTTTCTGAAAATAGGGTGCAGCCATGAATTGAAAAACATACATACGATTTTTTGTTTCGTCAAGATGACCCAATGATTACTATGTCCAATGTTCAGCAGCACGTATGTCACATGCTCATGTATTAGTTTATCCCTCGAGTCTTTAGTTGTTGACTTTTGTCTCACAACCTGGCCATGTTTCCTGTACATTGATCATGATTCCTAGAGCTTTCATGGATGTTTGTCTCCATTGCAACCTCAATTATTTCAGATTCAGATGCAGTTTTGATATATGCTTGAATGAATGAAAGCTGGCAAAAGGCATACACTGTTCTTGTTTTGTTAGTTGTAGAGGTAAAATCATTGGGTTATTTGTGAACAAAGAAAAGTGCATATTTATGAATGATGATATTCTGTCCATCTTTTTTTAGGTCAAGAGGCCCTACTGCTACGCTGTGAATCCTACAGCTCTGCTGTAAATCTGCTCTTTAGGTGTTCTCTCCTCCAGTGGAGCAGATTCTCAAGCGATTCTGCGTGTTTGGAGACTTCTGATCTGAACTAGGGATTCTGATCTTCTGAGAGGTTCTGGTAACTATCGATTTGGTGGAGTCGAGTCACAAGTCGATCCGGCTTCCGAACAACACGTCCTGAACCCCGCAATCGCAGCACCATGTCTCATTTGGTTATCGACCGGCGTTGCACGGTCGACCTCGCCAAGAAGGCTAGTCCTTGCCTGCGAATCGAAGAACACAAGCAAGCACAAGGAAGAAAGCAACCAAATTGCAGATGAATGATTAATCTCACGAGTTGGTGTCTCACAAACCGAACAAGCGGCGAAACTGTTCATGACAGAATAATCTAAGCAAAACCCAAAGTGTAACGACGGCGGCAGTGACGGCTAAATAGGGAGCTAGGGTCATCATGACCCCTAGACGCGCCCCTAATGGGCTCCCATACAATACACGGTCCATTGGACCCAAAATAGATGACGCAGCATCAAAACAGTTTCTGGACTCTGTCTTGTTTTGACGATTCCTGTCGACTCGGGTGAAATTTGGATGTCAAACTAAAACCACTGGTTAGATACTGAAATTATCTTTCCAACCCAAGTTGAACCATCGAAAATGGAGTCCGTATGTGTCCTGGGCATCCGTTTTAATGCAGACTGATCCTGGAGGTCGAGGCAGACTCGGACTCGAGTTGGACTGGACCTCGGCTTGTGTTGCACGCCCTTGCTGCACCTCTTTGCCTTCTCCAACGTCCCAAAGCACTTCTTGACCCTCTCCAAAGTTCCTAAGCAAGATAACATCATTAGGTAGCAACCTATTCTCAAGATTATGAAAAGGATCGCTTAGAAACGAGCTCACCTCTAAATTGAGTTGTCGCATTCGTGCTCGGGTCATTGGACCTTGCATAATAGTTGGAGGATTAGCGGATGCATCTGAAGGAGTGATGTCCTCATTAACTTCAAGGTGTGCAAGATCCTTTTGCCCCCTCCACAGTGCATTTCCCTTTCTTGAATATATACTTTTTAGGACTAAATGGTCACCATTTGATTCTTGTGTATATAATTTTTTGGATGGATGTAGTCTGTTCACATGCTTTATTGATATTTTAAGCCACACGTCAATTAAATTAAAAGTATATCTGATTATACCTTGTGCACTAAACGTGTACACCACAGGTCAACACCATGCATTGAATTAGCGTTAAACAGGGTTCAGAAGTTGTATGTGTAGGCAGCACTAATATGCTATTTTAAAGAATTTGAAGTTATTGTATTGCAAAGACTGGATATTAGAAATCTAAAGATGGTATGTAATCTAATTCATTTGTACTGCAGTAATCTAAGACCTTTTCATTCTTTTTCTTTGAGATAATGGGCATCTCAAGAATTGATAAGGCAAAATTATAATAGGCGAAGGTTGTTTAACATTGCATGGAGGCCTTTAGATTTTTTCAAAAGTTGCCATCGTAGACACCTTTCTCTGCATGTATAGTTAAGCAGCAGCAACATCTCAATCATTTGAATACTGATGTTAAGCTTTGCTACTTTAGAGTTCAAATAAAAACTGTACAGGCAAGAACATTAATCCAAAGTGTGTATTACTGCATACTAAGCATTTTTGTTAACAGTATAAACTGTCTATACAAACAACAAAAATATTTTTAGTAAGCAGTTTTGGATAGATTTAGCATCTTAATGGGATGCCACCTCTAAAGACCTTTTTTTGCATCGTGGAAATATCTTAGTGTTCCTACAGTTCCTAAACTTGTGAAAACAATTGACAGACCTTTTTTTTGTGAAAACAATTGATCTGTCCTACATCTGAACTTTTTTGCACAGGCGGCCCTGGCAGTGGCAAGGGGCACTCATTGTTCCAAGATTTATACTGAAGTTTTGTTTCCTAGTTGCTAAATTAGAACTCTGTAATTTCAGTCAAATTAGAAGTCAGGAATTTTAAACAAATTACTTCTTATTTGTATTAGGACAAGATGGGCATGCAATCTATTATGCAAGAGGTTTGTCATGAGATGTGAATGTCATTTTTAGAACAATGTCTAGATTGCTTCCTGAATCTGCATGCCTGATATATTTTTCTTGGACATTCTTCTAATTTTTTGTAAAAAATATAACTGAACTTCTATTACCACATTAGTTGAATACATAACATTTTTTCTTCTCTTCTCTTTGCAGAAGATCATCTTGACGAGAGGATTCGCTTGTCTATTGGTTAGATGAAAATAAAGTGCTCAAATCCATTAGAAATTATCAATCTTGGTGCTCCACTACACTTTAGAAGCAAAGCCCATACTATAGCTAGATAGGAGTACAATCAAAATACAACTAAGATCATCCAGGAAAATGAGTCGGTCATTATTAGCTACTGAAAATGAGTCGGTCACACTTAATTCCAATTGTTACTCTGCATTTTAGCATATTTGGAGAGGGTCAAGAAGTGCTTTGGGACGTTGGAGAAGGCAAAGAGGTGCAGCAAGGGCGTGCAACACAAGCCGGAGGTCCAGTCCAACTCGAGTCCGAGTCTGCCTCGACCTCCAGGATCAGTCTGCATTAAAACGGATGCCCAGGACACATACGGACTCCATTTTCGATGGTTCAACTTGGGTTGGAAAGATAATTTCAGTATCTAACCAGTGGTTTTAGTTTGACATCCAAATTTCACCCGAGTCGACAGGAATCGTCAAAACAAGACAGAGTCCAGAAACTGTTTTGATGCTGCGTCATCTATTTTGGGTCCAATGGACCGTGTATTGTATGGGAGCCCATTAGGGGCGCGTCTAGGGGTCATGATGACCCTAGCTCCCTATTTAGCCGTCACTGCCGCCGTCGTTACACTTTGGGTTTTGCTTAGATTATTCTGTCATGAACAGTTTCGCCGCTTGTTCGGTTTGTGAGACACCAACTCGTGAGATTAATCATTCATCTGCAATTTGGTTGCTTTCTTCCTTGTGCTTGCTTGTGTTCTTCGATTCGCAGGCAAGGACTAGCCTTCTTGGCGAGGTCGACCGTGCAACGCCGGTCGATAACCAAATGAGACATGGTGCTGCGATTGCGGGGTTCAGGACGTGTTGTTCGGAAGCCGGATCGACTTGTGACTCGACTCCACCAAATCGATAGTTACCAGAACCTCTCAGAAGATCAGAATCCCTAGTTCAGATCAGAAGTCTCCAAACACGCAGAATCGCTTGAGAATCTGCTCCACTGGAGGAGAGAACACCTAAAGAGCAGATTTACAGCAGAGCTGTAGGATTCACAGCGTAGCAGTAGGGCCTCTTGACCTAAAAAAAGATGGACAGAATATCATCATTCATAAATATGCACTTTTCTTTGTTCACAAATAACCCAATGATTTTACCTCTACAACTAACAAAACAAGAACAGTGTATGCCTTTTGCCAGCTTTCATTCATTCAAGCATATATCAAAACTGCATCTGAATCTGAAATAATTGAGGTTGCAATGGAGACAAACATCCATGAAAGCTCTAGGAATCATGATCAATGTACAGGAAACATGGCCAGGTTGTGAGACAAAAGTCAACAACTAAAGACTCGAGGGATAAACTAATACATGAGCATGTGACATACGTGCTGCTGAACATTGGACATAGTAATCATTGGGTCATCTTGACGAAACAAAAAATCGTATGTATGTTTTTCAATTCATGGCTGCACCCTATTTTCAGAAAGAACTCTCCAGGCAATATGTAATTTCATATGTAATTTCATCTAGAAGCAAATAACAGATAGTAGCGTCTGCTAATTCATAGGCAAAGTATCACGAAGCCCACAATCATCCACCTATGCCAGAAGCCAAGACGTGGTAAGAGTCCAGCCAGAACTGGTACCCTGCAGGCCCTGGAAGCCAAAACCCAAAATGAATATTACCATAGATAGCACAGGACCTCCACTGTTGCAAGCATCAAATCGAACCCATACTGCATACATCCAATGTAGCTGCATCTTCAACTGAAGGCTACAGCTATTTGTTGATTACACAAGGTCTGGTGGTATTGATCTAGTTAGCCTATTGCATTGCAGGAATCTACCAGTACAAAATACTGTAAATCGGCCTTACTTACTGCACAGGTAAAGGCAACGGAGGGTACTAATGGCGGCAGGAAGACGTAAGCTATAACTATATTTTGCGTCCATAGGCATTCAAAAAAATTTCAGGCAATTTAAATTAAGTGGGACTATACATCCTTCACAAATAGAAACATCTCTCACTTAGTCCTATAACTATATATAAGATGTATCCATTTGTGAACAATGTGCAGTACCGCTTGTTGACGGTCGTTAAGTATCAAGTTCTATGTGTCAACAAGAACTAAAAAGGACTTAATTGAATCATCACCACAGGCTTAGGGGGTCTAACTGACAGATTTCCACTAGTTTTGGTGAGTTTGTGTTTTTACAGGGAGTTATCAGGAAATGAACAAAGGAAGGTCCATAAACAAAGTTTACATCAAGATAATCAAGCCTGCGGTAATTTTCTGTAATGAGATGGACCTAAGAAGCAATTGGGCCGAACAAGAGGCGAGACGGGGCCCAGCCCAGGGCGCCCGCCCTAGGGCCTAGGGCGCCCGCCCTGACCTGGTGGCCAATTAGAGCCAACCTCACGGATTATGCTCCACCGCCTCTAAGGATCAAGGAAAACTGTGCGATCAAGGTCGGTTTGATCCGACGGCCGATGTTCATTTGAAAGGGCTATATAAGCCGAGGCGATCCACCCCCAGGGGGACGAGAAATCATTATTAGAGGAAGCCATCAAAGTTAGGGTTTAGAATCCTTCTCTCCACCAGAGAATTAGAATAGCTACTCCCAATTCCTTCAAGTTCTATAGGATTGATTAGATAGATTTAGAGAAGTAGAGCAATTGCGCTCTGGATTTCGGATCTTCGTCATAAAGATTGATATTATTTCATATCTTTCTCTACGACTTTATTCTAATATCATTATGTCTCTATTTATTATGCTCCTAGTTTGCTCTAGTTCTATATTTGATATGGTTATGATTGATAATGAGTTTATGTATAAGTTTGCAAAGCGCTTAGCTCTTGTCGCGCGGGAGTTGAGTGGTAGATCACATGTAAGCATGGTGCTTAGATGCTATTTACCTGCAAATGTATCCTATTGGCCGGGTGTGGTAGTTCGTGGTAGTGACAGTTCTATTGAGTCTTATATAGTCCACTCCCCGTTAGTAGGACAGGCAGAATGTGTATTGCGGAGTAAGTCATGCTATGTTCTGGCATAGGTGGATGATTGTGGGCTTCGTGATACTTTGCCTATGAATTAGCAGACGCTACTATCTGTTATTTGCTTCTAGATGAAATTACATATGAAATTACATATTGCCTGGAGAGTTCTTTCTGAAAATAGGGTGCAGCCATGAATTGAAAAACATACATACGATTTTTTGTTTCGTCAAGATGACCCAATGATTACTATGTCCAATGTTCAGCAGCACGTATGTCACATGCTCATGTATTAGTTTATCCCTCGAGTCTTTAGTTGTTGACTTTTGTCTCACAACCTGGCCATGTTTCCTGTACATTGATCATGATTCCTAGAGCTTTCATGGATGTTTGTCTCCATTGCAACCTCAATTATTTCAGATTCAGATGCAGTTTTGATATATGCTTGAATGAATGAAAGCTGGCAAAAGGCATACACTGTTCTTGTTTTGTTAGTTGTAGAGGTAAAATCATTGGGTTATTTGTGAACAAAGAAAAGTGCATATTTATGAATGATGATATTCTGTCCATCTTTTTTTAGGTCAAGAGGCCCTACTGCTACGCTGTGAATCCTACAGCTCTGCTGTAAATCTGCTCTTTAGGTGTTCTCTCCTCCAGTGGAGCAGATTCTCAAGCGATTCTGCGTGTTTGGAGACTTCTGATCTGAACTAGGGATTCTGATCTTCTGAGAGGTTCTGGTAACTATCGATTTGGTGGAGTCGAGTCACAAGTCGATCCGGCTTCCGAACAACACGTCCTGAACCCCGCAATCGCAGCACCATGTCTCATTTGGTTATCGACCGGCGTTGCACGGTCGACCTCGCCAAGAAGGCTAGTCCTTGCCTGCGAATCGAAGAACACAAGCAAGCACAAGGAAGAAAGCAACCAAATTGCAGATGAATGATTAATCTCACGAGTTGGTGTCTCACAAACCGAACAAGCGGCGAAACTGTTCATGACAGAATAATCAAAACAAGACAGAGTCCAGAAACTGTTTTGATGCTGCGTCATCTATTTTGGGTCCAATGGACCGTGTATTGTATGGGAGCCCATTAGGGGCGCGTCTAGGGGTCATGATGACCCTAGCTCCCTATTTAGCCGTCACTGCCGCCGTCGTTACACTTTGGGTTTTGCTTAGATTATTCTGTCATGAACAGTTTCGCCGCTTGTTCGGTTTGTGAGACACCAACTCGTGAGATTAATCATTCATCTGCAATTTGGTTGCTTTCTTCCTTGTGCTTGCTTGTGTTCTTCGATTCGCAGGCAAGGACTAGCCTTCTTGGCGAGGTCGACCGTGCAACGCCGGTCGATAACCAAATGAGACATGGTGCTGCGATTGCGGGGTTCAGGACGTGTTGTTCGGAAGCCGGATCGACTTGTGACTCGACTCCACCAAATCGATAGTTACCAGAACCTCTCAGAAGATCAGAATCCCTAGTTCAGATCAGAAGTCTCCAAACACGCAGAATCGCTTGAGAATCTGCTCCACTGGAGGAGAGAACACCTAAAGAGCAGATTTACAGCAGAGCTGTAGGATTCACAGCGTAGCAGTAGGGCCTCTTGACCTAAAAAAAGATGGACAGAATATCATCATTCATAAATATGCACTTTTCTTTGTTCACAAATAACCCAATGATTTTACCTCTACAACTAACAAAACAAGAACAGTGTATGCCTTTTGCCAGCTTTCATTCATTCAAGCATATATCAAAACTGCATCTGAATCTGAAATAATTGAGGTTGCAATGGAGACAAACATCCATGAAAGCTCTAGGAATCATGATCAATGTACAGGAAACATGGCCAGGTTGTGAGACAAAAGTCAACAACTAAAGACTCGAGGGATAAACTAATACATGAGCATGTGACATACGTGCTGCTGAACATTGGACATAGTAATCATTGGGTCATCTTGACGAAACAAAAAATCGTATGTATGTTTTTCAATTCATGGCTGCACCCTATTTTCAGAAAGAACTCTCCAGGCAATATGTAATTTCATATGTAATTTCATCTAGAAGCAAATAACAGATAGTAGCGTCTGCTAATTCATAGGCAAAGTATCACGAAGCCCACAATCATCCACCTATGCCAGAACATAGCATGACTTACTCCGCAATACACATTCTGCCTGTCCTACTAACGGGGAGTGGACTATATAAGACTCAATAGAACTGTCACTACCACGAACTACCACACCCGGCCAATAGGATACATTTGCAGGTAAATAGCATCTAAGCACCATGCTTACATGTGATCTACCACTCAACTCCCGCGCGACAAGAGCTAAGCGCTTTGCAAACTTATACATAAACTCATTATCAATCATAACCATATCAAATATAGAACTAGAGCAAACTAGGAGCATAATAAATAGAGACATAATGATATTAGAATAAAGTCGTAGAGAAAGATATGAAATAATATCAATCTTTATGACGAAGATCCGAAATCCAGAGCGCAATTGCTCTACTTCTCTAAATCTATCTAATCAATCCTATAGAACTTGAAGGAATTGGGAGTAGCTATTCTAATTCTCTGGTGGAGAGAAGGATTCTAAACCCTAACTTTGATGGCTTCCTCTAATAATGATTTCTCGTCCCCCTGGGGGTGGATCGCCTCGGCTTATATAGCCCTTTCAAATGAACATCGGCCGTCGGATCAAACCGACCTTGATCGCACAGTTTTCCTTGATCCTTAGAGGCGGTGGAGCATAATCCGTGAGGTTGGCTCTAATTGGCCACCAGGTCAGGGCGGGCGCCCTAGGCCCTAGGGCGGGCGCCCTGGGCTGGGCCCCGTCTCGCCTCTTGTTCGGCCCAATTGCTTCTTAGGTCCATCTCATTACAGAAAATTACCGCAGGCTTGATTATCTTGATGTAAACTTTGTTTATGGACCTTCCTTTGTTCATTTCCTGATAACTCCCTGTAAAAACACAAACTCACCAAAACTAGTGGAAATCTGTCAGTTAGACCCCCTAAGCCTGTGGTGATGATTCAATTAAGTCCTTTTTAGTTCTTGTTGACACATAGAACTTGATACTTAACGACCGTCAACAAGCGGTACTGCACATTGTTCACAAATGGATACATCTTATATATAGTTATAGGACTAAGTGAGAGATGTTTCTATTTGTGAAGGATGTATAGTCCCACTTAATTTAAATTGCCTGAAATTTTTTTGAATGCCTATGGACGCAAAATATAGTTATAGCTTACGTCTTCCTGCCGCCATTAGTACCCTCCGTTGCCTTTACCTGTGCAGTAAGTAAGGCCGATTTACAGTATTTTGTACTGGTAGATTCCTGCAATGCAATAGGCTAACTAGATCAATACCACCAGACCTTGTGTAATCAACAAATAGCTGTAGCCTTCAGTTGAAGATGCAGCTACATTGGATGTATGCAGTATGGGTTCGATTTGATGCTTGCAACAGTGGAGGTCCTGTGCTATCTATGGTAATATTCATTTTGGGTTTTGGCTTCCAGGGCCTGCAGGGTACCAGTTCTGGCTGGACTCTTACCACGTCTTGGCTTCTGGCATAGGTGGATGATTGTGGGCTTCGTGATACTTTGCCTATGAATTAGCAGACGCTACTATCTGTTATTTGCTTCTAGATGAAATTACATATGAAATTACATATTGCCTGGAGAGTTCTTTCTGAAAATAGGGTGCAGCCATGAATTGAAAAACATACATACGATTTTTTGTTTCGTCAAGATGACCCAATGATTACTATGTCCAATGTTCAGCAGCACGTATGTCACATGCTCATGTATTAGTTTATCCCTCGAGTCTTTAGTTGTTGACTTTTGTCTCACAACCTGGCCATGTTTCCTGTACATTGATCATGATTCCTAGAGCTTTCATGGATGTTTGTCTCCATTGCAACCTCAATTATTTCAGATTCAGATGCAGTTTTGATATATGCTTGAATGAATGAAAGCTGGCAAAAGGCATACACTGTTCTTGTTTTGTTAGTTGTAGAGGTAAAATCATTGGGTTATTTGTGAACAAAGAAAAGTGCATATTTATGAATGATGATATTCTGTCCATCTTTTTTTAGGTCAAGAGGCCCTACTGCTACGCTGTGAATCCTACAGCTCTGCTGTAAATCTGCTCTTTAGGTGTTCTCTCCTCCAGTGGAGCAGATTCTCAAGCGATTCTGCGTGTTTGGAGACTTCTGATCTGAACTAGGGATTCTGATCTTCTGAGAGGTTCTGGTAACTATCGATTTGGTGGAGTCGAGTCACAAGTCGATCCGGCTTCCGAACAACACGTCCTGAACCCCGCAATCGCAGCACCATGTCTCATTTGGTTATCGACCGGCGTTGCACGGTCGACCTCGCCAAGAAGGCTAGTCCTTGCCTGCGAATCGAAGAACACAAGCAAGCACAAGGAAGAAAGCAACCAAATTGCAGATGAATGATTAATCTCACGAGTTGGTGTCTCACAAACCGAACAAGCGGCGAAACTGTTCATGACAGAATAATCTAAGCAAAACCCAAAGTGTAACGACGGCGGCAGTGACGGCTAAATAGGGAGCTAGGGTCATCATGACCCCTAGACGCGCCCCTAATGGGCTCCCATACAATACACGGTCCATTGGACCCAAAATAGATGACGCAGCATCAAAACAGTTTCTGGACTCTGTCTTGTTTTGACGATTCCTGTCGACTCGGGTGAAATTTGGATGTCAAACTAAAACCACTGGTTAGATACTGAAATTATCTTTCCAACCCAAGTTGAACCATCGAAAATGGAGTCCGTATGTGTCCTGGGCATCCGTTTTAATGCAGACTGATCCTGGAGGTCGAGGCAGACTCGGACTCGAGTTGGACTGGACCTCCGGCTTGTGTTGCACGCCCTTGCTGCACCTCTTTGCCTTCTCCAACGTCCCAAAGCACTTCTTGACCCTCTCCAAAGTTCCTAAGCAAGATAACATCATTAGGTAGCAACCTATTCTCAAGATTATGAAAAGGATCGCTTAGAAACGAGCTCACCTCTAAATTGAGTTGTCGCATTCGTGCTCGGGTCATTGGACCTTGCATAATAGTTGGAGGATTAGCGGATGCATCTGAAGGAGTGATGTCCTCATTAACTTCAAGGTGTGCAAGATCCTTTTGCCCCCTCCACAGTGCATTTCCCTTTCTTGAATATATACTTTTTAGGACTAAATGGTCACCATTTGATTCTTGTGTATATAATTTTTTGGATGGATGTAGTCTGTTCACATGCTTTATTGATATTTTAAGCCACACGTCAATTAAATTAAAAGTATATCTGATGACACCATATGCTGGCCATAATGATTCCAAATATGCTAAAATGCAGAGTAACAATTGGAATTAAGTGTGACCGACTCATTTTCAGTAGCTAATAATGACCGACTCATTTTCCTGGATGATCTTAGTTGTATTTTGATTGTACTCCTATCTAGCTATAGTATGGGCTTTGCTTCTAAAGTGTAGTGGAGCACCAAGATTGATAATTTCTAATGGGTTTGAGCACTTTATTTTCATCTAACCAATAGACAAGCGAATCCTCTCGTCAAGATGATCTTCTGCAAAGAGAAGAGAAGAAAAAATGTTATGTATTCAACTAATGTGGTAATAGAAGTTCAGTTATATTTTTTACAAAAAATTAGAAGAATGTCCAAGAAAAATATATCAGGCATGCAGATTCAGGAAGCAATCTAGACATTGTTCTAAAAATGACATTCACATCTCATGACAAACCTCTTGCATAATAGATTGCATGCCCATCTTGTCCTAATACAAATAAGAAGTAATTTGTTTAAAATTCCTGACTTCTAATTTGACTGAAATTACAGAGTTCTAATTTAGCAACTAGGAAACAAAACTTCAGTATAAATCTTGGAACAATGAGTGCCCCTTGCCACTGCCAGGGCCGCCTGTGCAAAAAAGTTCAGATGTAGGACAGATCAATTGTTTTCACAAAAAAAAGGTCTGTCAATTGTTTTCACAAGTTTAGGAACTGTAGGAACACTAAGATATTTCCACGATGCAAAAAAAGGTCTTTAGAGGTGGCATCCCATTAAGATGCTAAATCTATCCAAAACTGCTTACTAAAAATATTTTTGTTGTTTGTATAGACAGTTTATACTGTTAACAAAAATGCTTAGTATGCAGTAATACACACTTTGGATTAATGTTCTTGCCTGTACAGTTTTTATTTGAACTCTAAAGTAGCAAAGCTTAACATCAGTATTCAAATGATTGAGATGTTGCTGCTGCTTAACTATACATGCAGAGAAAGGTGTCTACGATGGCAACTTTTGAAAAAATCTAAAGGCCTCCATGCAATGTTAAACAACCTTCGCCTATTATAATTTTGCCTTATCAATTCTTGAGATGCCCATTATCTCAAAGAAAAAGAATGAAAAGGTCTTAGATTACTGCAGTACAAATGAATTAGATTACATACCATCTTTAGATTTCTAATATCCAGTCTTTGCAATACAATAACTTCAAATTCTTTAAAATAGCATATTAGTGCTGCCTACACATACAACTTCTGAACCCTGTTTAACGCTAATTCAATGCATGGTGTTGACCTGTGGTGTACACGTTTAGTGCACAAGGTATAATCAGATATACTTTTAATTTAATTGACGTGTGGCTTAAAATATCAATAAAGCATGTGAACAGACTACATCCATCCAAAAAATTATATACACAAGAATCAAATGGTGACCATTTAGTCCTAAAAAGTATATATTCAAGAAAGGGAAATGCACTGTGGAGGGGGCAAAAGGATCTTGCACACCTTGAAGTTAATGAGGACATCACTCCTTCAGATGCATCCGCTAATCCTCCAACTATTATGCAAGGTCCAATGACCCGAGCACGAATGCGACAACTCAATTTAGAGGTGAGCTCGTTTCTAAGCGATCCTTTTCATAATCTTGAGAATAGGTTGCTACCTAATGATGTTATCTTGCTTAGGAACTTTGGAGAGGGTCAAGAAGTGCTTTGGGACGTTGGAGAAGGCAAAGAGGTGCAGCAAGGGCGTGCAACACAAGCCGGAGGTCCAGTCCAACTCGAGTCCGAGTCTGCCTCGACCTCCAGGATCAGTCTGCATTAAAACGGATGCCCAGGACACATACGGACTCCATTTTCGATGGTTCAACTTGGGTTGGAAAGATAATTTCAGTATCTAACCAGTGGTTTTAGTTTGACATCCAAATTTCACCCGAGTCGACAGGAATCGTCAAAACAAGACAGAGTCCAGAAACTGTTTTGATGCTGCGTCATCTATTTTGGGTCCAATGGACCGTGTATTGTATGGGAGCCCATTAGGGGCGCGTCTAGGGGTCATGATGACCCTAGCTCCCTATTTAGCCGTCACTGCCGCCGTCGTTACACTTTGGGTTTTGCTTAGATTATTCTGTCATGAACAGTTTCGCCGCTTGTTCGGTTTGTGAGACACCAACTCGTGAGATTAATCATTCATCTGCAATTTGGTTGCTTTCTTCCTTGTGCTTGCTTGTGTTCTTCGATTCGCAGGCAAGGACTAGCCTTCTTGGCGAGGTCGACCGTGCAACGCCGGTCGATAACCAAATGAGACATGGTGCTGCGATTGCGGGGTTCAGGACGTGTTGTTCGGAAGCCGGATCGACTTGTGACTCGACTCCACCAAATCGATAGTTACCAGAACCTCTCAGAAGATCAGAATCCCTAGTTCAGATCAGAAGTCTCCAAACACGCAGAATCGCTTGAGAATCTGCTCCACTGGAGGAGAGAACACCTAAAGAGCAGATTTACAGCAGAGCTGTAGGATTCACAGCGTAGCAGTAGGGCCTCTTGACCTAAAAAAAGATGGACAGAATATCATCATTCATAAATATGCACTTTTCTTTGTTCACAAATAACCCAATGATTTTACCTCTACAACTAACAAAACAAGAACAGTGTATGCCTTTTGCCAGCTTTCATTCATTCAAGCATATATCAAAACTGCATCTGAATCTGAAATAATTGAGGTTGCAATGGAGACAAACATCCATGAAAGCTCTAGGAATCATGATCAATGTACAGGAAACATGGCCAGGTTGTGAGACAAAAGTCAACAACTAAAGACTCGAGGGATAAACTAATACATGAGCATGTGACATACGTGCTGCTGAACATTGGACATAGTAATCATTGGGTCATCTTGACGAAACAAAAAATCGTATGTATGTTTTTCAATTCATGGCTGCACCCTATTTTCAGAAAGAACTCTCCAGGCAATATGTAATTTCATATGTAATTTCATCTAGAAGCAAATAACAGATAGTAGCGTCTGCTAATTCATAGGCAAAGTATCACGAAGCCCACAATCATCCACCTATGCCAGAAGCCAAGACGTGGTAAGAGTCCAGCCAGAACTGGTACCCTGCAGGCCCTGGAAGCCAAAACCCAAAATGAATATTACCATAGATAGCACAGGACCTCCACTGTTGCAAGCATCAAATCGAACCCATACTGCATACATCCAATGTAGCTGCATCTTCAACTGAAGGCTACAGCTATTTGTTGATTACACAAGGTCTGGTGGTATTGATCTAGTTAGCCTATTGCATTGCAGGAATCTACCAGTACAAAATACTGTAAATCGGCCTTACTTACTGCACAGGTAAAGGCAACGGAGGGTACTAATGGCGGCAGGAAGACGTAAGCTATAACTATATTTTGCGTCCATAGGCATTCAAAAAAATTTCAGGCAATTTAAATTAAGTGGGACTATACATCCTTCACAAATAGAAACATCTCTCACTTAGTCCTATAACTATATATAAGATGTATCCATTTGTGAACAATGTGCAGTACCGCTTGTTGACGGTCGTTAAGTATCAAGTTCTATGTGTCAACAAGAACTAAAAAGGACTTAATTGAATCATCACCACAGGCTTAGGGGGTCTAACTGACAGATTTCCACTAGTTTTGGTGAGTTTGTGTTTTTACAGGGAGTTATCAGGAAATGAACAAAGGAAGGTCCATAAACAAAGTTTACATCAAGATAATCAAGCCTGCGGTAATTTTCTGTAATGAGATGGACCTAAGAAGCAATTGGGCCGAACAAGAGGCGAGACGGGGCCCAGCCCAGGGCGCCCGCCCTAGGGCCTAGGGCGCCCGCCCTGACCTGGTGGCCAATTAGAGCCAACCTCACGGATTATGCTCCACCGCCTCTAAGGATCAAGGAAAACTGTGCGATCAAGGTCGGTTTGATCCGACGGCCGATGTTCATTTG
>JAHUYU010001479.1:0-21923 GCA_030439765.1 Tripidium arundinaceum | reverse complement strand
CAGATTCAATAAACCAGCCAGCCAAATAAGCCTTGCATATCCTTGGAGTCTTTTATTTTCTTCAACATCTTGTGTAGGTACAGACGATTGATGGCATGACATGCGGTGTTGATTGCTTCGGCCCAAAATAAATCCGAAGTTTTGTACTCATCTAGCATTGTCCTTGCCATGTCAATAAGTGTTCAGTTCTTTCTCTCTACTATACCATTTTGTTGAGGGGTGTATGGAGTTGAAAACTCATGCTTGATGCCCTCCTCATCAAGAAACTCCTCCACATGAGTGTTCTGGAATTCGGTTCTATTGTCACTTCGCACTTTCTTAATTGGAAAACCAAACTCCTTTTGTGCTCTTCTAGTAAAAATCTTCACCTTCTCTTGCACTTGACTTTTGTCAAACACAAAGAACACCCAAGTGAAACAACTATAGTCATCAACAATAACATGACCATGTTTGTTACCGCCGATGCTAAGGTAGGCGACTGGTTCAAAGAGATCCATGTGAATTAGCTCAAATGGTTGCTTGGTGGAGACAATGCTCTTTGGTGGGTGAGGTACACCCACTTGCTTCCTGGCTTGGCATGCGCTACACACCATGTCTTTCTCAAAATGAACATTTGTTAGTCCAAGGATGTGTTCATCTCTTAGAAGTTTGGCCAAGTTCCTCATCCCAACATGGACTAGTCGGCGATGCCATAACCAACCCATGCTAGATTTTGCCACTAAACAAGTCTCAAGCTTGGCTTTACTTTTGTTGAAATCAACTAGATAAAGCTTGTTCTTTAAGCAACCTGTAAAGACAATAGAGGAATCTTCCCTTCTACAGATTTCCATACTCTTATCCGTAAAGAGACAATTGTAGCTCATCTCACATAATTGAGAAACGGACAACAAATTATAACTCAACGAATCAACATGTAAAACATTTGTAATTGAATGCTCAAGGGTTATAGCAACTTTACCAAGACCAATCACATCCCCTTTTGAATTATCTCCAAACACAATATTTTCATTTGAGTGAAGCATCGGGGAATATGATGAGAACATACTCCTTTCTTCGGTCATATGATTTGTACATCCACTATCAAGCACCCAACTTGATCCACTAGAGGAGTATGCCTACAAAACAAGTTTAGTTCCTAGATTTAGGTCCCCAAGTAGAATTGGGGCCTTACATGTTAGTCACAAGTATCTTAGGAACCCATATAGTTTTGTTCACATATATGTTGGTTTCTTTACCAACATACTTGGCAACAACTTTACCAAGGTTGTTGCACCTCAACACATAGCAAGAGCTCAAGCTTTCCCGGGGTGCATGGGCCTTTGGTTGATAAGTATATTTGTTCTTTGTGACCCACATTGATTCCTTTGGTTTCTGGGGAACCTGCTTTTGCCTGGGCATTATCTTCATGGGATTAGTCTGATCGGGAGTCAGATTGGTGGCCTTCCCATTTTTGCGGGGTGCGGCAGTGCTGCTCCTCCGAGCGGCAGTGCTGCTCAGCGGCACTGCTGCTAGTTTGCGTGGCACTGCTGCGGGCTGAGCAGGCTAAACTGTACCAATCTGCTTCTTCCTCTCAAACTGCACACATTCAAAGCCATTTACCAATTTTCACCCATTGGTCTTAGCTCCTTTTGTGTGCCTGAGCCCATCCTTGATGGATGGATGCCTTCCATTCTTGTATTGTGATCTTTCTGCTTCATTATCCTTCTTTCCACCATTTTGTGCTTTTCCATCCATGCACCCTCTTGCAATGATCTCAATGAGCCTAGCAATCTCCTTTCTCATGGCCTCCATATTAGCAAGGTTAGTGGAATAAACATTCAAATCAAGATTATAGCATTTTCCACAACCTTGGCTAATGGAGGGAGTAGAGGCATCATTTGCCTTGGGGGATGTGAGTTGCCATCCCAAAGAATGCTATATTGTACCTCAAGTTCTTTGTACTTTCCATCTAAGTCACAATACTTTTGCTTGAGGGCAATATGTGCTTTCTTTGTGATAGCATGGTGTGGCAGAACCACTTGATTTAATGTGCTCCCAAGGTACTCGTCTTCCATTAGACACTAAGTACCCAAGTGAGCGCAATAAACCACACAGTTCTGTCGAGCACACCCAACGGGAGAACTCGAAATCCACATTTTTCCTCAGGATCATAAATAAGTGAATAAGGCTTACAACATTCTTAGTCCATTTCATAAATCACAAGATTACATAAAATTGGAGTTACTACAAACATATTTTATACAGCAGCGGAAAGAGCAATTATAGTGTAACATGAATAAGAGTTGATACATTATATGTTTCAAGTTTTATCTTGCAACAGAAAGTAAGCATGTGATCATCATTGCAGCGGAAATAAACATGTATTTAATAATATGGTGAAGCATGAACATGGTGAACATTTATATATAAGATATGATAACAGATCATAAGACTTTTCTTTTTAAAACTTTAGTGAGAGTTATAAATAAAACTACATCCGCAGCGTAAAAGGAATCCTCGCTGAGCCCACCAGGAGGTATCCACATACAAGAGTCAGCTCTAGCCTCCACTGCTACGTGCAACAGGGGGAATAAAACCCTGAGTACTCAATTGTACTCAGCAAGACTTATCCGACAGGAAGAAAATAAAAGACTCCAAGGATATGCAAGGCTTATTTGGCTGGCTGGTTTATTGAATCTGCAGAAAAGCATTACTAGAAGTGCATCCTTATATTCATTTTATTAGCAGTCATGATTAGTTCATTTACCTAACCATTCTAGGTAAGCACCTATGCTACTTTCAAGCATGTGGTAAGCAATCAGAACCATTTTATTCTCTTCCAAGTTCCAGTTCTTACTACGGTGCTAGACCATAGCCAAGTCGTACCACATCACGCGGCGATTCGCGAATCAATGTATCCCAGCTGGGTACCCCAAAACACACGTCTCCTTTGTACCCTAGGCACAAACAAGACCAACCCGTTCCACTCCTGTCAAGGGGTCCAGATCCCCGTCCAAACTTGGACTCCAAGCCCCCAACACCTGAGTCCCGGACTCAGTATGGTGCTTGGACCTCCACCCAAATATCCACCTCTAAAAGTCGGTTCAGAAAGAGCCGGAACCCATGACAAGAGAGTAATAGGTCTTCCCGCTCCCATAAGCAAGTATGTGCCCAGGATAAAAAGTCTGTGACCTGACTACCATCCACAGCAACGGACGGTCCTCAATCGACATAGGCGGGACAAGTGCAACCAGAGCCTCGCTCTGTTGCCGAACCAAGTCCAATCCAAATCCAAAGTACGGTCCCGCCCAGTCTCCAATTATTATCCATATATATTCCATGTGATAGTAATAATAATAATAATAATAATAATAATAATAATAATAATAATAATAATAATAATAATAATAATAATATATTTCCTATCTCTCGCGAGTGACAGTCAATCACTCGACTTCTACCGGAGACCTGTAGCATAGCAATCGACACGATCCTGTCATGCTAGTAAGACTCATAGGATAAGGATATATATGCAAGTGGATTTTCATTCAATTCCTAAAAACGTAAATGCACATACATATATTTATAAAGTGCAGAATAATAGGGGTTATGCACCGGGGCTTGCCTAGGTAAATAGGACCAAAAGTTAGTATTCCATCTTCGGGGCATGATCCATAACACCATCTTTTCATCCTACTCCAGTTGATTCCATAATCCCTCATCATTCCTATTATGGTATGCAATGTGATGCAGAGATGATGCAACAATTAATATTTAAACAACAACAATCCTTAAAATAAGAATACATATACCAAGCTAACAGGCTAGCTCTAATGACTAACATACTGGCTAAGTATCATCTTCATTAAACAAGGCATCATTTTCATCAACAAATAATAGCTTTACCAATTAAGTTCTTCTTGTTTTATTAATGATTTAATACACTCAAAACTAGGGAACTCTAGCTACCTTAGTAAACTAATTATTCTAAGGCTACCAAAATTACAGAGAGAACATAATAATACAATGAATCTATTGTAAAATTTTTAGGGCTAGCACTCTTAACAATTCACCACTAAAATTCCTTCTCTCAATAACTTAATCATATAAAGCATTCTAAAATAAATAAAGCAACCCTAACTACATTATAGAACTATATGAACAAAATACACTATCAGATAGATCATGATTTTAAGAACCTAACAAAATTGGTTTCACAATTTTTTGGACTTCTGCATAATTCTATATTGAATTTACAAGTTTGCCTTAGAAACTAGATTAGAAAAGCATTTCTTAATTCGCTAGAAAAAGGAAAGGGGCCGACGTGGTTCAAATGGCCCAACGGCCCACCGCAGCCCAAGCAGGACGCGGTCGCGCACGACCGCAGGCCTGCCCAACCGGCCCGCTCTGCACACACTGGCAAACTTGCAAAAAGGCCCCCGAGTAATAGAAAAACTATACGAACCAATGTGGCACTATAGCAACAGAGAGGGGTTTTGCACTCGTCTCCCTCATGTCTTCATCTTCACAACTACGGAGTCCATGGGCGTGCTACTGTGCACGCGACGCATAGAGCGGCGTCGGCGCGGCACACAGCGGCTATGCCTGCCCCAGCGAGGGTTCGGCGGCGGCTGGGAGGGGTCGGACATCTAAGCTAGGTTAGCACGGATGCTTGGGTGGTGTTGGCGCAGTTCGCGGGATCGCGCAGCACGACCGACCACGGTGAAGGCCATAGCGGCACGGTTCACGATAGCGGCAAAGCTACGCCGGCTAGCACAGACAACTACAAGGCCAACTAAGAGACGATACAGCACCTGAGTCTTACCATGAGCTCAGAAGGGGTGGTGGTTGAGGCGGAGAAGACCCGAGACGAGCTGGCCACGAGCGGACCGAGCAGCTCGGCGGCGTCCCGCAGTGGACACAACCGCGATGGCAACGCCAGGTAGTGGTAGGGGTTCGGCCAAGGCACGCAGGGTACGGAGGGGGTCACAGTGAAGCTACTGACGCGATTGGAGTGGGCGCTAAGGTTTTGAGGAAGGGTGGATTTAGGGCGGCACAGTTCGGTCTGAAGGTGACCGGTGGTGGGGGAAACTCCAAATTGGAGCTTGTCCGTGCTAGGTTCAAGGCAAGGTAGGGTCGGGTAGCTGGGCGACTCGATGGCAGAGCCCGTGACGTGATGACACGACTCAAGGTGATCTCTCCCTAGCGGATTTAATGGCACGGGTTCGCTGGCCATAGTGGCAGAGCAGAGAGAGGGGACGTAGGTCCGAGCCTGGCTCGACCTCGCCTTGGCGGGATGTGGGCATGGTCATCAACGCGGCATGCGTGCAGCAGCTTCGGCACAACGTGCGTGTCCCCGGTCTGGCACGGCATGTGCGGCCGCAGTGCCATAATGGCAAGGCGACGACACTGGCAGCGGGGCAAGGCCACATGCGGCGGTGAGCAGAGCAACAGCAACGCCGCAGCGTGAGGCAGGGAGGACAGCGGCTGCAGCGGTGCGGCGACGGAGGGAAAGGGCAGCCGCGCAGCCGAGGAGGTACGGGGCCAACGGCTGGTCGGGCGGACGGCCCGCGGCCAGCAGCAGCGCTGCAGCCAGAGACGGTTGGTCACGGCCAATCCAAGGTCGGGCCTGGCCCACCAGCCTGCGGTCACGCACGCGGGCGAGAGCAACGGTAGCAGCAAAGCGCAGTGCCCATAGCGGCAGCAGTTCGCGTGGCCGCGAAGGCAGCGGGCAGCTGCGCGGCAGAGTGGCAGCGAGGGGAGAGGGTAGAGCGGCAGGGGCACCACGGCCAGATGCTGGCCGGCAGGCGGCCAGCGTCGCTGCGACCGGCCACGGCCAAGCCCAGGCAGGCCCGGCCGATCCGGCTTGACGGCACGGCGCGCAGGACGCGGCCAGGCGCTGGGTGGCCGCATTGGTGACCGCACGCGTAGAGCCGGGCAGCCCGAGGCTGCGTCGTGCACAAATTTTAAAGCGCCTATGAAAACTAACCCAGCTCAAATGGAACTAAACCACCTTGACCACGCTAAAGAGGGCACATCAGGCTATCACTAAGAGCAAAAACATGACATTACTCTTTAGCTAAATTTTCCAGAATACAATCACCAACATAGCATTGCCAGCTGCTTTTAGACTTGAGAATTATTCTAAGTTTTTGGGCTGGATTTAATTTCAAGTTACATTTCTAAGTCGCTAGGAATACTAGCTAGGAATATTATTTTTCTAAGGCAAGAGTTGCATTGTCATTCACAAGATTTGTACTCCAAACTTTATTTAGGTTTTTCATACAAGTTATATAGCATTTTTGTTTAATAAAAAATTGATTTCCAACCTTACTTAATATAACATGAACCCTAGTATTCCTTTCCATTTTTCATTTTCATTTCTTTTCACACTAATTTTTAAACTAACAAACATCACATCAATACTTGAAACAAACATACTAACACACTCACGATGCTCTTATCTTGCTGATGGCATAAATTTCTACCCACCTTATATATCATTTAGCTCTCAAAAATTCATTTTCCAAGCCAACTTTATATATATTTTCAAACACAGCTAAAGCACTAAGGTTTATTACTCAACATTTTTAAATCCAACCAAAAACTCATTCCTCACTCCACCACATGGATTAATAAAACATGATGCTGAAGACATGATTAGCGACCTTAGCTAGAGATTAACACCTATGGTACTACACATGAGCCTCTTGCTCTTTGGCCAAAGCCTTGTGCAAGGTGTCCACCTCACTTCTCTCCAATGCAAGAGCTTCCTTGCTAGCAATATAGAGATCTTCTTGTTTAATAAGAGTGTCCTCGCTAGATGCTAGCTCGGCTTGAGTGCTCTTTAATTCCTCCATTAGCTTAGTGATGAACAATTTAATCTTGCTATCCAAATTTTTAGTTATGTTATTTATTTCTTCATCACTAGATTCATCATCACTAGAGTAATCACTTGTATCACTACTAGAAATGTCACTAGGGGGAGAAGGTTTTGGATTGGATTTGATTTTTACCTTCTCACCCTTTGCCATGAGATAAATATGAGGGGAGTAGTAGTCATCATCAGACATGTTATTGAAGAGCCTTGGTGTGGAGGATGGCTTGTGGATAGCCACGGTTGCAACCTTCTCATCCTCCTCACTTGAGCTATCTTTTGTTGAGTCCCACTCATGTCCAGTGTGAGCTTCTCCCATGTGCCTTTTGCTCTTTTTGTGATCAGTCTTGCTCTCTTTCTTGCCCTTCTTGTACTTGTTGTCTTTTATCTCATGTGGGGCAATGAGCAATGAAGTGTTCGGTGCTCCCATAATTGTAGCATGTTCTCTTTTTCTTGTTTGGGAACTTCCTCTTCACTACCTTGTAGTCTTCCTTCTCATAAAGAGAGCAACATCACCAATTTCTTTATAATGCTCATCATCACTTTCATCTTCACTTGATGATGATGTTGTCTCTACTTCCTCCTTGACTTGCTTGGGTGCCTTGGACTTGCTAGGAGAGGCTTGCTTGCTTGATTTAGGCTTGCTAGTAGAGGCTTGCTTGCTTAATTTGTTGGCCTTGAGAGCTACATTGTTGATCTTCATGCCTTCCAACTTAGCTTGCAACTCTCCAAGCTTCTTTCTCTCAAGTGCTTCCTCTCTTTGCATATCAAAGGTCATAATCCTTCCAAGCACATCACTTGGTGTGAAGTGCTCAAACTTTTTCTTGTCTCTAATCAATGTCACAACGGTTTCATTTCTTGGTGAATAGGCTTCTAGCATGATCTTGACAACTTTGTGATCATTAATTTCATCTCCACCGAGACCTCTAATCTTTCCAACAATCACCATCAATCTGTCAAACATCTCTTGTGGCCCTTCTCCATCCATAATCACAAACCGATTGAGCTTTGCCATCAATAAGTCAATCTTGGATTGTCTAACTTTGTCAACCCCTTCATGTGCGAATGCAAAGTATACCAAATTTCCTTTGCAACCTCTATTCCCATCACTTTATTGTACTCATCAACACTCAATGCATTTAGCAAAATGCTAGTGGCTTGAGCATTGAGATGGATGTGGTGGTACTCGGTCAGTGTTGGGTTATTTGGATCAATCGGTGGCACAACACCATTCTTGATAATCTCCCAAAGCTCCGGATGAAGACCTATAAGATAAGTTTTCATCAAGTGCTTCCACTTGGCAAAGTTAGACAATCCAAGATTGACTTATTGATGGCAAAGCTCAATCGGTTTGTGATTATGGATGGAGAAGGGCCACAAGAGATGTTTGACAGATTGATGGTGATTGTTGGAAAGATTAGAGGTCTCGGTGGAGATGAAATTAATGATCACAAAGTTGTCAAGATCATGCTAGAAGCCTATTCACCAAGAAATGAAACCGTTGTGACATTGATTAGAGACAAGAAAAAGTTTGAGCACTTCACACCAAGTGATGTGCTTGGAAGGATTATGACCTTTGATATGCAAAGAGAGGAAGCACTTGAGAGAAAGAAGCTTGGAGAGTTGCAAGCTAAGTTGGAAGGCATGAAGATCAACAATGTAGCTCTCAAGGCCAACAAATTAAGCAAGCAAGCCTCTACTAGCAAGCCTAAATCAAGCAAGCAAGCCTCTCCTAGCAAGTCCAAGGCACCCAAGCAAGTCAAGGAGGAAGTAGAGACAACATCATCATCAAGTGAAGATGAAAGTGATGATGAGCATTATAAAGAAATTGGTGATGTTGCTCTCTTTATGAGAAGGAAGACTACAAGGTAGTGAAGAGGAAGTTCCCAAACAAGAAAAAGAGAACATGCTACAATTATGGGAGCACCGAACACTTCATTGCTCATTGCCCACATGAGATAAAAGACAACAAGTACAAGAAGGGCAAGAAAGAGAGCAAGACTGATCACAAAAAGAGCAAAAGGCACATGGGAGAAGCTCACACTGGACATGAGTGGGACTCAACAAAAGATAGCTCAAGTGAGGAGGATGAGAAGGTTGCAACCGTGGCTATCCACAAGCCATCCTCCACACCAAGGCTCTTCAATAACATGTCTGATGATGACTACTACTCCCCTCATATTTATCTCATGGCAAAGGGTGAGAAGGTAAAAATCAAATCCAATCCAAAACCTTCTCCCCCTAGTGACATTTCTAGTAGTGATACAAGTGATTACTCTAGTGATGATGAATCTAGTGATGAAGAAATAAATAACATAACTAAAAATTTGGATAGCAAGATTAAATTGTTCATCACTAAGCTAATGGAGGAATTAAAGAGCACTCAAGCCGAGCTAGCATCTAGCGAGGACACTCTTATTAAACAAGAAGATCTCTATATTGCTAGCAAGGAAGCTCTTGCATTGGAGAGAAGTGAGGTGGACACCTTGCACAAGGCTTTGGCCAAAGAGCAAGAGGCTCATGTGTAGTACCATAGGTGTTAATCTCTAGCTAAGGTCGCTAATCATGTCTTCAGCATCATGTTTTATTAATCCATGTGGTGGAGTGAGGAATGAGTTTTTGGTTGGATTTAAAAATGTTGAGTAATAAACCTTAGTGCTTTAGCTGTGTTTGAAAATATATATAAAGTTGGCTTGGAAAATGAATTTTTGAGAGCTAAATGATATATAAGGTGGGTAGAAATTTATGCCATCAGCAAGATAAGAGCATCGTGAGTGTGTTAGTATGTTTGTTTCAAGTATTGATGTGATGTTTGTTAGTTTAAAAATTAGTGTGAAAAGAAATGAAAATGAAAAATGGAAAGGAATACTAGGGTTCATGTTATATTAAGTAAGGTTGGAAATCAATTTTTTATTAAACAAAAATGCTATATAACTTGTATGAAAAACCTAAATAAAGTTTGGAGTACAAATCTTGTGAATGACAATGCAACTCTTGCCTTAGAAAAATAATATTCCTAGCTAGTATTCCTAGCGACTTAGAAATGTAACTTGAAATTAAATCCAGCCCAAAAACTTAGAATAATTCTCAAGTCTAAAAGCAGCTGGCAATGCTATGTTGGTGATTGTATTCTGGAAAATTTAGCTAAAGAGTAATGTCATGTTTTTGCTCTTAGTGATAGCCTGATGTGCCCTCTTTAGCGTGGTCAAGGTGGTTTAGTTCCATTTGAGCTGGGTTAGTTTTCATAGGCGCTTTAAAATTTGTGCACGACGCAGCCTCGGGCTGCCCGGCTCTACGCGTGCGGTCACCAATGCGGCCACCCAGCGCCTGGCCGCGTCCTGCGCGCCGTGCCGTCAAGCCGGATCGGCCGGGCCTGCCTGGGCTTGGCCGTGGCCGGTCGCAGCGACGCTGGCCGCCTGCCGGCCAGCATCTGGCCGTGGTGCCCCTGCCGCTCTACCCTCTCCCCTCGCTGCCACTCTGCCGCGCAGCTGCCCGCTGCCTTCGCGGCCACGCGAACTGCTGCCGCTATGGGCACTGCGCTTTGCTGCTACCGTTGCTCTCGCCCGCGTGCGTGACCGCAGGCTGGTGGGCCAGGCCCGACCTTGGATTGGCCGTGACCAACCGTCTCTGGCTGCAGCGCTGCTGCTGGCCGCGGGCCGTCCGCCCGACCAGCCGTTGGCCCCGTACCTCCTCGGCTGCGCGGCTGCCCTTTCCCTCCGTCGCCGCACCGCTGCAGCCGCTGTCCTCCCTGCCTCACGCTGCGGCGTTGCTGTTGCTCTGCTCACCGCCGCATGTGGCCTTGCCCCGCTGCCAGTGTCGTCGCCTTGCCATTATGGCACTGCGGCCGCACATGCCGTGCCAGACCGGGGACACGCACGTTGTGCCGAAGCTGCTGCACGCATGCCGCGTTGATGACCATGCCCACATCCCGCCAAGGCGAGGTCGAGCCAGGCTCGGACCTACGTCCCCTCTCTCTGCTCTGCCACTATGGCCAGCGAACCCGTGCCATTAAATCCGCTAGGGAGAGATCACCTTGAGTCGTGTCATCACGTCACGGGCTCTGCCATCGAGTCGCCCAGCTACCCGACCCTACCTTGCCTTGAACCTAGCACGGACAAGCTCCAATTTGGAGTTTCCCCCACCACCGGTCACCTTCAGACCGAACTGTGCCGCCCTAAATCCACCCTTCCTCAAAACCTTAGCGCCCACTCCAATCGCGTCAGTAGCTTCACTGTGACCCCCTCCGTACCCTGCGTGCCTTGGCCGAACCCCTACCACTACCTGCGTTGCCATCGCGGTTGTGTCCACTGCGGGACGCCGCCGAGCTGCTCGGTCCGCTCGTGGCCAGCTCGTCTCGGGTCTTCTCCGCCTCAACCACCACCCCTTCTGAGCTCATGGTAAGACTCAGGTGCTGTATCGTCTCTTAGTTGGCCTTGTAGTTGTCTGTGCTAGCCGGCGTAGCTTTGCCGCTATCGTGAACCGTGCCGCTATGGCCTTCACCGTGGTCGGTCGTGCTGCGCGATCCCGCGAACTGCGCCAACACCACCCAAGCATCCGTGCTAACCTAGCTTAGATGTCCGACCCCTCCCAGCCGCCGCCGAACCCTCGCTGGGGCAGGCATAGCCGCTGTGTGCCGCGCCGACGCCGCTCTATGCGTCGCGTGCACAGTAGCACGCCCATGGACTCCGTAGTTGTGAAGATGAAGACATGAGGGAGACGAGTGCAAAACCCCTCTCTGTTGCTATAGTGCCACATTGGTTCGTATAGTTTTTCTATTACTCGGGGGCCTTTTTGCAAGTTTGCCAGTGTGTGCAGAGCGGGCCGGTTGGGCAGGCCTGCGGTCGTGCGCGACCGCGTCCTGCTTGGGCTGCGGTGGGCCGTTGGGCCATTTGAACCACGTCGGCCCCTTTCCTTTTTCTAGCGAATTAAGAAATGCTTTTCTAATCTAGTTTCTAAGGCAAACTTGTAAATTCAATATAGAATTATGCAGAAGTCCAAAAAATTGTGAAACCAATTTTGTTAGGTTCTTAAAATCATGATCTATCTGATAGTGTATTTTGTTCATATAGTTCTATAATGTAGTTAGGGTTGCTTTATTTATTTTAGAATGCTTTATATGATTAAGTTATTGAGAGAAGGAATTTTAGTGGTGAATTGTTAAGAGTGCTAGCCCTAAAAATTTTACAATAGATTCATTGTATTATTATGTTCTCTCTGTAATTTTGGTAGCCTTAGAATAATTAGTTTACTAAGGTAGCTAGAGTTCCCTAGTTTTGAGTGTATTAAATCATTAATAAAACAAGAAGAACTTAATTGGTAAAGCTATTATTTGTTGATGAAAATGATGCCTTGTTTAATGAAGATGATACTTAGCCAGTATGTTAGTCATTAGAGCTAGCCTGTTAGCTTGGTATATGTATTCTTATTTTAAGGATTGTTGTTGTTTAAATATTAATTGTTGCATCATCTCTGCATCACATTGCATACCATAATAGGAATGATGAGGGATTATGGAATCAACTGGAGTAGGATGAAAAGATGGTGTTATGGATCATGCCCCGAAGATGGAATACTAACTTTTGGTCCTATTTACCTAGGCAAGCCCCGGTGCATAACCCCTATTATTCTGCACTTTATAAATATATGTATGTGCATTTACGTTTTTAGGAATTGAATGAAAATCCACTTGCATATATATCCTTATCCTATGAGTCTTACTAGCATGACAGGATCGTGTCGATTGCTATGCTACAGGTCTCCGGTAGAAGTCGAGTGATTGACTGTCACTCGCGAGAGATAGGAAATATATTATTATTATTATTATTATTATTATTATTATTATTATTATTATTATTATTATTATTATTATTATTACTATCACATGGAATATATATGGATAATAATTGGAGACTGGGCGGGGACCGTACTTTGGATTTGGATTGGACTTGGTTCGGCAACAGAGCGAGGCTCTGGTTGCACTTGTCCCGCCTATGTCGATTGAGGACCGTCCGTTGCTGTGGATGGTAGTCAGGTCACAGACTTTTTATCCTGGGCACATACTTGCTTATGGGAGCGGGAAGACCTATTACTCTCTTGTCATGGGTTCCGGCTCTTTCTGAACCGACTTTTAGAGGTGGATATTTGGGTGGAGGTCCAAGCACCATACTGAGTCCGGGACTCAGGTGTTGGGGGCTTGGAGTCCAAGTTTGGACGGGGATCTGGACCCCTTGACAGGAGTGGAACGGGTTGGTCTTGTTTGTGCCTAGGGTACAAAGGAGACGTGTGTTTTGGGGTACCCAGCTGGGATACATTGATTCGCGAATCGCCGCGTGATGTGGTACGACTTGGCTATGGTCTAGCACCGTAGTAAGAACTGGAACTTGGAAGAGAATAAAATGGTTCTGATTGCTTACCACATGCTTGAAAGTAGCATAGGTGCTTACCTAGAATGGTTAGGTAAATGAACTAATCATGACTGCTAATAAAATGAATATAAGGATGCACTTCTAGTAATGCTTTTCTGCAGATTCAATAAACCAGCCAGCCAAATAAGCCTTGCATATCCTTGGAGTCTTTTATTTTCTTCCTGTCGGATAAGTCTTGCTGAGTACAATTGAGTACTCAGGGTTTTATTCCCCCTGTTGCACGTAGCAGTGGAGGCTAGAGCTGACTCTTGTATGTGGATACCTCCTGGTGGGCTCAGCGAGGATTCCTTTTACGCTGCGGATGTAGTTTTATTTATAACTCTCACTAAAGTTTTAAAAAGAAAAGTCTTATGATCTGTTATCATATCTTATATATAAATGTTCACCATGTTCATGCTTCACCATATTATTAAATACATGTTTATTTCCGCTGCAATGATGATCACATGCTTACTTTCTGTTGCAAGATAAAACTTGAAACATATAATGTATCAACTCTTATTCATGTTACACTATAATTGCTCTTTCCGCTGCTGTATAAAATATGTTTGTAGTAACTCCAATTTTATGTAATCTTGTGATTTATGAAATGGACTAAGAATGTTGTAAGCCTTATTCACTTATTTATGATCCTGAGGAAAAATGTGGATTTCGAGTTCTCCCGTTGGGTGTGCTCGACAGAACTGTGTGGTTTATTGCGCTCACTTGGGTACTTAGTGTCTAATGGAAGACGAGTACCCTTGGGAGCACATTAAATCAAGTGGTTCTGCCACACCATGCTATCACAAAGAAAGCACATATTGCCCTCAAGCAAAAGTATTGTGACTTAGATGGAAAGTACAAAGAACTTGAGGTACAATATAGCATTCTTTGGGATGGCAACTCACATCCCCCAAGGCAAATGATGCCTCTACTCCCTCCATTAGCCAAGGTTGTGGAAAATGCTATAATCTTGATTTGAATGTTTATTCCACTAACCTTGCTAATATGGAGGGCCATGAGAAAGGAGATTGCTAGGCTCATTGAGATCATTGCAAGAGGGTGCATGGATGGAAAAGCACAAAATGGTGGAAAGAAGGATAATGAAGCAGAAAGATCACAATACAAGAATGGAAGGCATCCATCCATCAAGGATGGGCTCAGGCACACAAAAGGAGCTAAGACCAATGGGTGAAAATTGGTAAATGGCTTTGAATGTGTGCAGTTTGAGAGGAAGAAGCAGATTGGTACAGTTTAGCCTGCTCAGCCCGCAGCAGTGCCACGCAAACTAGCAGCAGTGCCGCTGAGCAGCACTGCCGCTCGGAGGAGCAGCACTGCCGCACCCCGCAAAAATGGGAAGGCCACCAATCTGACTCCCGATCAGACTAATCCCATGAAGATAATGCCCAGGCAAAAGCAGGTTCCCCAGAAACCAAAGGAATCAATGTGGGTCACAAAGAACAAATATACTTATCAACCAAAGGCCCATGCACCCCGGGAAAGCTTGAGCTCTTGCTATGTGTTGAGGTGCAACAACCTTGGTAAAGTTGTTGCCAAGTATGTTGGTAAAGAAACAACATATATGTGAACAAAACTATATGGGTTCCTAAGATACTTGTGACTAACATGTAAGGCCCCAATTCTACTTGGGGACCTAAATCTAGGAACTAAACTTGTTTTGTAGGCATACTCCTCTAGTGGATCAAGTTGGGTGCTTGATAGTGGATGTACAAATCATATGACCGAAGAAAGGAGTATGTTCTCATCATATTCCCCGATGCTTCACTCAAATGAAAATATTGTGTTTGGAGATAATTCAAAAGGGGATGTGATTGGTCTTGGTAAAGTTGCTATAACCCTTGAGCATTCAATTACAAATGTTTTACATGTTGATTCGTTGAGTTATAATTTGTTGTCCGTTTCTCAATTATGTGAGATGAGCTACAATTGTCTCTTTACGGATAAGAGTATGGAAATCTGTAGAAGGGAAGATTCCTCTATTGTCTTTACAGGTTGCTTAAAGAACAAGCTTTATCTAGTTGATTTCAACAAAAGTAAAGCCAAGCTTGAGACTTGTTTAGTGGCAAAATCTAGCATGGGTTGGTTATGGCATCGCCGACTAGTCCATGTTGGGATGAGGAACTTGGCCAAACTTCTAAGAGATGAACACATCCTTGGACTAACAAATGTTCATTTTTGAGAAAGACATGGTGTGTAGCGCATGCCAAGCCAGGAAGCAAGTGGGTGTACCTCACCCACCAAAGAGCATTGTCTCCACCAAGCAACCATTTGAGCTAATTCACATGGATCTCTTTGAACCAGTCGCCTACCTTAGCATCGGCGGTAACAAACATGGTCATGTTATTGTTGATGACTATAGTTGTTTCACTTGGGTGTTCTTTGTGTTTGACAAAAGTCAAGTGCAAGAGAAGGTGAAGATTTTTACTAGAAGAGCACAAAAGGAGTTTGGTTTTCCAATTAAGAAAGTGCGAAGTGACAATAGAACCGAATTCCAGAACACTCATGTGGAGGAGTTTCTTGATGAGGAGGGCATCAAGCATGAGTTTTCAACTCCATACACCCCTCAACAAAATGGTATAGTAGAGAGAAAGAACTGAACACTTATTGACATGGCAAGGACAATGCTAGATGAGTACAAAACTTCGGATTTATTTTGGGCCGAAGCAATCAACACCGCATGTCATGCCATCAATCGTCTGTACCTACACAAGATGTTGAAGAAAACTTCATATGAGCTTCTAACCAATAACAAACCAAAGGTGTCTTACTTTAGAGTATTTGGGTGCAAGTGTTTCATACTTAACAAGAAAGTCAAATTCTCTAAGTTTGCACCTAAAGTTGATGAAGGTTTTCTTCTTGGTTATGGATCAAACGAGCATGCCTACCGTGTTTTCAACAAGACCTCCGGGAGAGTTGAAATAGCAGTAGATGTGACGTTTGATGAATCTAACGACTCTCAAGTAGAGCAAATTGACTCAAGCGTTGTAGGTAATGAGGAACCACTGTGCGAGGCAATCAAGGAAATGGCCATTGGTGATATAAGACCACAAGAAAACAAGGCTACAGAGGTGGAACCTCCACAAGCTGAGGCTGCTGCACAGGCCACTGTTGAAGCAGGAGCAGCAGTGCCGCTCACACCAGTGGCAGTGCCGGTCAGCAGCACTGCCGCGTAGAGGAGTAGCACTACTGCACCCCTGCAGACAGCAGCAGCTGGCAGCAGTCTAATTTAAGGACAAAACCTACAACCTATATTTGAGCAAGGTGATGAAGATGGACCAGTGGACCAGCAACAAGCCATCGAACATCCAAGGCTAAGGCAAAATATACAACGGGATCACCCTGTTGACAATATCCTTGGGAGTCTCTGAAAGGGAGTAACAACTCGCTCTCATTTAGCAAATTTTTGCCAATTTTACTCATTTGTTTCCTCTTTGGAGCCTCTCAAGGTAGAACAAGCACTTGATGATCCGGATTGGGGTGATGGCCATGCAAGAAGAGCTCAATAATTTTGAGAGAAATCAAGTGTGGTCCTTGGTGGAAAGACCCAAGAGCAATGTCATTGGCACCAAAGTGGGTCTTTCGGAACAAGCAAGACAAGCATGGCGTGGTGACAAGGAACAAGGCAAGATTGGTTGCTCAAGGCTTCACTCAAGTAGAGGGCTTGGACTTTGAAGAAACATATGCACCTGTGGCTAGACTTGAAGCAATCCGGATGCTTCTAGCCTATGCCGCCCATCACAACTTCAAGTTATATCAAATGGACGTGAAGAGTGCATTTCTCAATGGCCCTATACAAGAACTTATCTATGTTGAGCAACCACCAGGCTTTGAAGATCCCAAGTTCCCTAACCATGTCTACAAACTCCAAAAGGCGCTTTATGGGCTTAAGCAAGCACCAAGAGCATGGTATGAATGCCTTAAGGAATTCTTGCTCAAACAAGACTTTGAAATAGGCAAAGCTGATCCTACCCGTTTCACTCACAAAGTTGGTAAAGATATATTTGTGTGCCAAATATATGTCGATGACATAATATTTGGTAGTACTAATCATTCTTTTTGTGAGGAATTTAGTAGGATCATGACCAAGAGATTTGAGATGTTGATGATGGGTGAATTGAAGTTCTTCCTTGGTTTTCAAATCAAGCAATTAAAGGAAGGGACTTTTATTAGCCAAACGAAGTACACCCATGTATGCTAAAGAAGTTTGACATGGTGAACGCAAAGCCTATCAAGACTCCCATGCCAACTAATGGACATCTTGACCTCAATGAGGAAGGGAAAGCCACGGACATCAAGGTATATCGCTCCATGATCAACTCTCTACTCTATTTGTGCGCATCTAGGCCCGATATTATGCTTAGTGTGTGCATGTGTGCTAGATTTCAAGCTAACCCAAAAGAGTGCCATTTGACGGCCGTTAAGAGAATCTTGAGATATTTAGTACACACTCCTAACCTTGGCTTGTGGTATCCTAAGGGTTCCAAGTTCGATCTACTTGGGTATTCGGATTCCGATTACGCCGGTTGCAAGGTAGATCGAAAAAGCACTTCAGGGACATGTTAATTCCTTGAACGGTCTCTAGTGTCTTGGAGTTCCAAAAAGCAAAATTGTGTAGCCCTTTCCACCACCGAGGCCGAGTATGTTGCATCTGGTGCATGTTGTGCACAACTACTTTGGATGAGGCAAACCCTTCAAGATTTCGGATGTCACTTTACCAAAATCCCACTGTTATGTGACAATGAAAATGCCATAAAGCTTGCAAATAATCCCATAAGCCACTCAAGAACCAAACATATAAACATCCAACATCATTTCTTAAGAGACCACGAAACCAAAGGAGATACCGAAATTCGCCATGTGAGCACCAAAAAGCAACTAGCCGATATCTTCACTAAGCCTCTCAACGAGTCAAGGTTTTGTGCTTTGCGTAGTGAGCTAAATATACTTGACTCTCATAACGTGGTTTGAAATATAGCACACCTCTGTTTGATCAACTAGTATCTTGGAAAATATTGCAAAATTTAATTATTGTGCTTCAAGATGATTTATAAAAGGGAACTTGCATAATTTGGTCATTGCTTGTATTGATTATTTGTTTCTGACCAAAATATAGCAAGAGTATATGTCCATATCTTAATTATATAGAGAGGAAATAGGAAGTAATTCTGCGCTTTTGCAGGGGGAACAGCAGTGCCGCTCGGACCCGCGGCTGTGTCGCTTGCCCGGCAGTGCCGAGGGGTCACGCGGCAGTGCCGCTCCGTGATTTTCAACTGAAAATCCCCTTTGCAACGGTTACCGGTGGGGCCCACGTCCTCATCCTTTTACCCCTTCGGTCCGTGGTAAATCTTTCCCTCTCTCTCTCTCTCTCTCTCTCTCTCTCTCCCCCCCCCCCCCCCCCGCTCGCTTCCCTCTCTCGCTCGAGCAGGCGGCGGCGCCTCTACTCGTCCGCGCCGCCTAGCTACCGCGCCGCCCTCCGTTGGTGCCACGGCGCGCGTCAGCCTTCTCCTAGCCGCCGACGTGTGCTCTAGCCCAAGGACCAAACCGTTCCTCTCCTCTCTCTCTCTCTCTCTCTCTCTTTCACTCGGATTTGAAAGGTAACAACGGTTCTAACCCTAAGTCTCCCCGATCTATGCTTTGGAGTCTTTTTCGCGATGGATTTTGGTTTCTTGAATAGTGTGAAGGGATTAGAAGAAGTGGTGATGGATAAATTGAATTGAAACGGCGATTCCCCGGTGGAGTGGTGCCGCGCAGGGCAGTGGCAGTGCCGCGCCCTTGCACGTGAAACTCCACCGGTGACTCTCTTTTTCGATTGGATTTGTCCACCACATCGTGCCTCTACTCCCAGCCATACAGTCACTCACCCGATCTATCCATTTATTGCATAGATGGCTTCGGATGATGAGTAGCATGAGAGGCGGTCGAAGAGGAGATTGGATCTATCTCAAGGAAGGCAGAGGTGGTGTCAACATTGGAATGAACCCTCGTCAGTTGGCATAGCAAGAGGCACTGTTACAGATAGCTGGATGAACCATTCATCCCGATGCCTGTCCAGCCACCCCTGTGAGCATCACTATGTTTGATGACTCATATATGGTGCCCTATCAGGAGGATGTGTCAGAGAGAGCACCTCAAGACACCAGGGAGAGACGTCGGATCAGCTATGCAAATGTGAGCAAACCAGTGCAGCAGGCAAGGATGGTCAATCCATATCTTACTCCCAAGGACACAGGGGTGGATTATAGATTTTGGAATGCATTTCATTCTAATTTCTACCAGTCCGTGCTCTTCAGCGCCAGAAAGACACACATCATCAAGATGAAATTTGTGGACTTTGAGTACATGACTGCTAAAAGAGATAGAGAGTTTGATAGAGTCATTCAAGCATGCGAGAGATTTGAGCTGAGGGATCTCATGAGCTTCAGGTATGATTGGAACAATGAGATTCTCTCATAGTTTCATGCTACCTTCTACTATAATGTCCAAGAAGATGAGCTTCATTAGATGACCAAAGGTCAACATTACAAGGTAGATTTTGTTACCTTTTCTAGCATACTGGGACTTGGAGCCAGAGACAGAGACTTTACTGAGATACATGATGAGCATGTCTTGGGTAACTCTGAGATTGACTATATGTATGCCAGTAGGACAGCTATTGGATTGGTGAAAGGACTCAAGAGTTACTATTACATCCTGAACAATCTTTTCAAGACATCCATCAATCCTAAGGGTGGATCAGCCTCTAACTTGTATGGCTATGCAAGGAACCTTCTTGCAAGGATGGTACCTAGTGGAGCTCATTTCTCAGTGTCACGCTTTATTTGGCATGAGCTTCAGGTTGCAGCTGATGATGCTAGGAAGGCCTTACCCTGTGCTCCATATGTCATGTTTGTCATTGAGAGGGTGATAGGTTACAGGTTCTTCAAGGATGGGCTACATGAGCCGTATCATTGTGAGAAGACACACCATAGTGCAGCTAGTGAGACAGCTGGCCCCTCAGCTGCAGCAGCAGATGTACCAGAGTCTTCCGCTCTTCTTCCCGCAGGAAGAAGAAGAGCAAGATTGCCAGATTCTTTAGGGCTATCTTTGGTACATGCACGTATGCAGCTCAAACAGCATATGAGGCTTGCTTGGAGATCAGAGAGCTGCATCAGCACCAGAGGCTACCTCCACTTGAGGCTCCTCGCCCTCCACCAGAGTATAGTGACATCTCTAGCTTGGACAGTGAGGATGAGGAGATAGTTGAGGAGGCGCTTGGTGGACATTCAACTCATCGTTTTGCTCGCTTCACTTCTACTATCCATCGCCAGGGCAGGGCGGTGATCTCTGATGACGACAAGGAGGACGATGATGATGACGACGATGATGGTGGTGGTGACAATGTCTATTGGGACGACATTCAGGAGGACGACTGAGAGTTTGTATCTCTCTTTCTTCTTTTCTCACTTTTTGGTGCTTGTTTCCAAAGGGGGAGAAATGAGAGGGGAGTACAACTTCTTCTTCATCGCCATTATTGGAGGATCCACAGGAGCTACATGTCATATCCGTGCAAGTTGAGAGTTAGTTTGGTTAGTTGTGAGTTGAGAGTCGCTCAAACTCTATTTTATGTAATATGTGTTACCTATGTACTCTCTTTATTTTTGGATATGGACATGTACTAGTTGTGTGCTTAATTAGCTTATCTGTTTACTACTTTAATTAGTATTTATCTTGTGCTAGCTCTGTGTGGTGGCTGTGTTCCTTTTCAGCTGACTGTCACTGGAGCGGCAGTGCTGCTCATCCGAGGAGCAGTGCTGCTCAGTGCAGTTTTAGTCTTATTCTTTTGAATGCATACTTGTCATATGCATCATGGATATCTTGTTTTGACACTTATGTGCAGCACCCCACAGTAGCAATGGATGTAGGGGGAGCCCTAACTCCACTCAATATATGAATTTTGGCCTTAATGCCAAATTAGGAATTCAAATCCCCATTCACATATTCAGGGGGAGCTCCTACACCCATGGCTTGAAAATCTCAGTTATAATTTAATTCTTTTATAAGCTCTAATTATGTTGTCATCAATCACCAAAAAGGGGGAGATTGTAAGGCAATCAAGCCCTATTGTGGGTTTTGGTGATAATGACCACGCAATTAGAGAACTAATGAGATTTATCGAGTTGACAAGTAGGTAAAATGACCAGGATAATACATGTGTTGGTGGAGCCCCCAATTGCAAAAGGACGCGGTGATCGACTCAAAGGCGCTTAATTTCTTTTATGTTTCAAATTTGAGTTTAGGAAAAGCCACACTATAAATGGGGATACAATGCACAAGCTTCAACATATAACGATGTGCTCAAATACCCACCATAATATCCTCAAACCATAGCAAAGACAGCCAGCTTTGCACTCCTACATTTAGTGTTGTCTGGGCTGAGCGGCACTGCCTCTCAGGCAAGGAGCACTGCCGCGAGCTGCACTGCCTCTCAGGCAAGGAGCACTGCCGCTCCGCGGCAGTGCCGGGGACCCACGCGGCACTGCTGCGACTTAAAATGACTGTTGGGGTCTGAGGTGTATTTTATCCCTCCCTCACCCCCTCCAATGGTCATTTTGCCCATTTCCACGCCAACAACAACCAGGGCACTCTCTTCTCCTCTCTCACTC